>PNEQ01094370.1:0-105008 GCA_003012365.1 Medauroidea extradentata | reverse complement strand
TCACGAATTTGAACACCTCAACACACACCGTTAGACGCGAAACCAGCACACACCATTGACTCCTGGTCGACGTGGTGTCGTTGCTGTTTTCCTGCAGACGAAGGCCGTGAAAGAGCGGGACTCTCAACCTCTTACCACAACATGGGGTAGGGGAAGGGGGCTTCACAGACTGTCAACAGGGCAGTGTAATGCTCCTGCAGGGTGCAACGCTACATCGAACCTTGCTGCGCACACTCCACTCTACAGCGTGTCAGCAGGTGGTGTGCGGCGGGGATGCCTAAGCTGAGTTTTCATTGCGCTCCCCTACGAAGACGGTACATTTCCGCCTACGTGTTTATAGTTAAAAAGTGCTTGTTTTGGCTCGTACTACCTGCCCTCAAGCGTTATATCATGAATTAATATACACCCTGTATATGTATGTGAGCACTAAGAAGGGATTTTTCGAAATTCGACCTCTAAGGTGGTGAAGAGGGGTGAAATGTATTTCCGAAGAAACGTCGATAAATCTAGAACACGATGGCTTATCATCGTATTTATTTTTACTTTAATGATACACACGTGAAAATACACATTAGCTAATTTTAGGATTATTAAAAGTTCTACATTTAAGGGGATGAAAAAAAATCTTAAATATGTTTCCGCTGAATTGCCTGTTGTGACTGTTAAACGCATTTCGTATACAGGTGTCATTTTGACCATTAAATATGTTTTAAGTAAGAAAATTTTTTTCCTGGTAACTGCACATCAGCGGACTAGTCAATCAGAAGAATGGTACAGTGAGAACGTGCAATAAATCAACACAGCAGTTGTTAGTATTGCCGAGAAGGCAAGGTACCATGTCTAATCACGCTGGCAGGTGCTGTGTCGAGTAGATGGTTCACAGGAGCGCGGAGGAGGGAGAGGGTGGGGTGGCATGTGCGAATGTTCCCACGGGGCGGCGCGTGGCGCTCGGCAAAGGCAAGCCGGCTTTGTGTGGCGCACGTACCGCGTGGTAATGAAGAGGTCGCAGAGCGCACGTAATCCGCACAAATATCTCGCCCTGGTAATTAGCCACATGCCGCGCGCTTTTCCATCACTGCAAGCCATGCCGAGTATCCAGGATCGATCCCGTATAGCTATAACTGATCGTTTTTGCTACACAACTTCTGTTAGAGAAGAACCGGGTGCTAATTTTAAGGATTATAGATGCATGCGTACAATAAGAAACTGTTACAGATTAAAAGTTATGCAAATATAAACATATATATGTGTGTGTATTTGTGCTAACTTTTATTACTGAAACTGTAGTTGAAAGTGACATAATTTGTTTTTATTATGTATCACAGTACACTGCTTGATTCTGTCTTTCGCACTGTGGAGAATAATGCTCAGTAATTTGAAATGAAATGGGAAACGCAGTACATAGAAAGGCAAAGATACAGTATTTACAGAGAAATGCGCCCTGCACTTACGATTTTAGAGAGAATTATATAAAACCCATAAATAATAATTTGCTATCAGAAAACCAACATCTGTGTAAATTTCCGTCAAATCAAATAGTTTTGTTTGTAATATCATCCTGTTGATATTAGTAACATATAGTTTGAAGTCGTTTGACATTGTCACGTAATATTTTAGGAAGTTAATTATGTAATTCAATTTCAAAGAATAACTTTGTGTACCTCACTGAGCTAAAACGTTCTGGCTGAATACCATGATCAGTGTTGTATTACGCCTATCAGCGAATGATCATGTATTCAATAATTTACCCGTGTTGTAGAATGCTGCTGAAATTAACTATCAATAGCAGAGCATTTATGTTGTTAATGGACACTGTAAACGTCTTTAGTCGCTTATGTGGAAAGTGAGCACTTCCAAATTAGAGGTATGACCGTATACCATTCCCTTGCGAAAAATAACTTCAATTTTTATACATCTACTATTTAAAATTATGTTTCAATAGATAGAACTCACATGACTATACCCAACTCTCAACGTCATAGAATATACTGGTTGTTCCTTTCAAATATTCGTGGAATTAACCTTACATCTACCTTGATTGTAAGGCAAAAAAAGATATCGTTTTATGTTGCGTTTATCTTTAATAAACATTTATTGTTGCCCAACAAGAAAAGAGTCGATTGGAGTTATGGCATATGAGTGTACGTGACATTTTAACCGGATATAACAGCTAATAAATATGTGTTCACGTGTGGCGCGCAAGTAAGTCCTTATAACAAAACTGCTACATGCTAAAGCTGCTTCATTTGAAAACCACATGTCTGGTCTGGTTCGAGGTGACAGGTTTCGCTAACACTGACGCTTATGTAGTAGAGGTGGTTTGTTTACGTTGCCATAGATGTTTCTTAAAAATGTCGAGAATGCTGACTGTGAAGTAAATATTTTATTAATTTCCTTATTTGTTGATCCTATTTATCTGCCGCCTCGCGACATTTTATACGAGCACGTAAAAGTTTCATATATCTTCAGGTCATCACTTTGTTGGCCCTCTGCAACATAATAGGCATGCTAAGTAGTTATCGATTACATTTGCCGAACGCGGAAAAAATAGTTTACATTATTTTAACGTATTCAAGCGACAAGCACTCATATAATTTCTATGTTTTAACAAAAAATAGGTTTACTGCAGAATTGGTACAGGTTTAGCTCGTGATAAACTCCAACGAAGCCGAAAAACAATGCAATCGCGGATTTTTCTTGCAGACGAAAGATAATTTCAACGACGCATAATCAAAGTAAATATATGGCTATGACGTATTAATAAACCTATAACGCCTTGATACAAAAATAAAGTAATAATCAAATGATGAGTGTGGACCTCGAGTATGCACAGTGATAGCTTGTTGGGAAGGGAAGAGAATGTTAAAACCATAATAGAGAAGTTGACATTTTTTATGGATACTGGACGAAAATTGCGGAGCGGAGTAAATACGCCATGAAATTGAGCCAGGGCATTTGACGTGTTAACCAACCCCTGTCCCCTCTCCCATTTATCCAGCACCAGACCAGATGGTTCTCGCCGGCCATGCCCTCACCCCCTTCAGACACCACAGTCATTTCCCGCAGTAAAAAGCACCGCCTCATAGCCTGTCAAAAATCCAATAAGGCGGGAGATTTATGAATTTCAAGCTGCCTGTGAGACCAATATAACGAGAACCGTCTACCCTCTACCGCTCTCGTCCAATGGCACCGCGGATTAGGGGAAAAGAATAGGAGGACCCTTGACCTTGCTGAATATACAGAGTTCATAGTTAACACTGGTTCACATCAATGCGAATATTGCAGGGCCGGGATCAGGTGTGACTTCATGCAAACTGAGCGAGTTAGAACACGTATCTAATATGTTCCGGAAATGCGGGATAAATTCATAGTCCAACTATTTTCAGCTCAATTTCATATGGTTGAGACAGTCCTGTTGCCTATAGGTTTGTAACTCTTCCTAGTGACTATGTAAAGGGACGGTAAATAATGTTTTTTTAATATATATTTTGTGGCTTGTGTTGCTTTAGTAGTTTATTAATTTATTTTAATTGATCTTTAATTTGTTAAGCTGAAGATAACTGTAATAGTAATTATTACTTTTATGGCATTTTGTATTGGCTAATGAATGTAAAGTTAACAGTTTCAACTAGCCGCCATAGGTGACTAAGTGATCAGCGCTTCTAGCAGCGAGAGAGTGCAGGGAGCCGGTGACGGGTAGTCAAAGAGAACAATTGCAGCTTTTAGGTTGGTTCAAAATTTTAAAACATAATCGCATAACATATAACATTGCAGTGGAAACTGTGCACGACCAGATGCCTTGTGCAAAATTAGTTCACAATTCGATTATTACTGTTTTGTTTAGCTAATGTAATTTTTTAGACAAATCTGAAATATTCCTTGCAACCGAAGGCCATTGAAACATATTTGAAGTGAAATTGTAGTTGGAGATAAAAGGAAATACAGTTACAAAGTTCCTATAAACTGCACACTGTAAAAAAATTTTTGTACTTTTACAAAGAAAACCCTTGGAAACCCTTCCCAAAGAAATTCCTTGTAAAACTACAATGGTTATCCTTGTAATTAAATGCAAAGTGTATGTTTGTAAAATTACAAGGACTAGCCTTGTAGCTGTACTTTCAATAAGGAAAAAATAAATTTAAATGTTCATTGTAAATAACACTGAACTTATTTATCAAATAAATTTTGAATAAAGGACGTAAACAAGAGAATATTTTGAAAAATAAAAAAATAAAAAATCTTGGTAGGTGCTAAGAATCTACGTATCTTACCCCTAGACCACCCTGACTTACATACTGATAAGACTTTACTTATTTGTATGCATTCAGTGCGAAGTCCAGTAATAATTCTTCCTTTTAAAGCACGCAATGAATATAAATATGCACTTTATTCCAGAAAATACTTTTCATAGGTTGTGATCTTTGCATAAGTAATTTCCGGCGAACTTACGATTTTTGAAGGCTACAAATTTTTTTCTAAGTTTTTTGCAGCAAACAAAATCCTTTTAAAGTTATAAACTAATAATTTTACAAGGGATATTTTTAACATTTACAAAAGTTTGTACAACTACGAAGAAGTGCCTTGTCATATTTTACAAAATAATTTACAGCGCAGGAACTGTCGGTATAGGTACAAGGAATTACTTTGTAGTGTTACAAAGTTTACCTTTGTAACTTCATGAACTAACGATTTTCCATTCTTTGTACTTTTACAAGGACTTGTAAAAGTACAAAGAATACCCTTGTATATTTTACAAAAATTTTTTTAGAGTGCACAGCGTAAAACATGATTTATAATATAGAAATACATTTTTAAACATTAAAATGTATCATTGTAGAATTTTTTACTTCATGTGTATTTTTGGAGGTTAACCCAACATGGCGGACATTCACAAACTCCTTGGCTGTGACTGGTTGCTGTCCTATCCGTATGCACAAGAAATGAAATATTACCATTTCTTATGTCAGTATCTCTATGCACACGACCACTTTTTTTGGTGTTGTGAATCTGTACCCCAGTAGCAATTTTTGGGTGGATGAACATAGATCCAACGTTTGCCTCAATGTTGGACCAACGTTCGAAAAATTACGTTGGCATGACATCAAAATGACACTCAGGTCTACGTTGGCCCAACATTGGTTTTTTGGTTGGATGCCAAACGTAAACAACATTTATCCAGCAATGGGCCAACATTGACATTATAGGTTAGGCCAATGTAAAATGTAGAATGGGTTTACGTTGGCCCGATGTTGGCTTTTGGTTGGGTACTATCTTATTTCCTACAGATTACTAACAATATATATCTGATAAGAATTTGAATGCTGGCATTACGTCAATTATATTCCTAGTGCCAACAATTAAATTATGTTGGGCCAAAATTGGCGAAACGTTGAATGAACAAAATTCTGAAAAAAGTTACTCAAAATTGACACACTTAAGGCAAATATATGTAATTCTCTTATTTTTAGAGCTCTTGTGTACAGCACAAACTACCTAAATAGTGTAAAACAAAAGTCCACCACAAGTGCACTGGTTTCGAACTCACGACCCATTACCTTACCGATTACTCTAAGATGCCAACTGGAAAGAAGCTGTATTTTCTTTGCTATCTTAGTTAAGCAATCGGCATGAATGCTTACTTGATCACCTACACTCAGTAAAAAATTGGTAGTTTTTCAGACACTCTGCCACTTAAATTTATTTTTCATTTAGTTATTTAATATGCTGCCAGTGCTATGTCGTACAAATCCTAGTAACTCGTAAGCAGAAGAAATATTCTGTCTGAATTACGAGCAAACTGACACATAAGTTTACCAGGGTAGTATATATTATGGGGTGTAAAATAAGCTAATTTTGTTTAAAGTGCTGGAATATACTAGATGCAGAAATTTTACTTTCCACATTATATAGCAAATATTCTTATCTTTGTCAAATTTATGACTAGATATGTGAGTATTTCATAAAAACATACAACATTATGCCAACAGTTTACTTTTACAACATGGCACCCACCAATAACCAACCATGTTTGTTCACAAAACCAATAAGCAAAGATCGAAAAAAAAAATGACAGAAAAAAGTTAAATGTTAACAAAATTACCGTTTCACAACATTGGACCAACACAAAAGATCGAACTAAGACCCTACGATGTATAACCACCAACTCGTAAACATAAAAATAAAAAAAAGCATATCAGTGTTCAAAACATTATTTTAATAAAGGTGGTTACAAAACATTTATACTCTATAAGCAATTGGGTACAAATCATTTTAACTTTCCGTTTTAAATCTGTAGTTCTGTGATAGATATTCTGTTAGTTTGAAAATATTGGGTTGGAATAAAATTAATTGCTACCAAAATATTTCGAATTATTCAAAAAATTTCTTACAACGTTCACGTATAGAAAAATACTCATAGCATATGTGATTGAATCACCTTTTCTATTTTTTGTTTACTTTTTCTGGTGGAGTTATATTCTTTTGTTTTATGTTGGCCCAGAAAAAAGTTTCGTGCTAAATGCCAGCTGTATATTCGCCTAATTATCAACATGTCAACCATTTTAATTGTTCAGAAACTTTCTCTTATATGTAGTACTAAAATATTTAGAATACTTTATAGCCTGTGAGGTTGTGTGTGACATTTCTATTTTCCATTTCCAATGTTATTTTGTGTGCTAAAGAAAAAATGTTCGTTTTATAACATTCAGCTCAACATGAAAATCGGCACTAAAAGCCAAAGGTATGTTTGCCAACTTGTTGCCAACGTTCAATCAACCATTCAAAAATTCTAAAAACTTCTTTGTCAATTTATTTGCAGTGCTGATAAATTCCACAAAAATGTTGTTTTATAAAATTTACGTTGGATTACAACGTTGGTTCAGGGGTGTATTTATATAAGTGTTCCAACACAAACCAACACTTCCAAATGATTTCCAACCGTTGGCCCACCGTATATTGCTATTGTGAATAATTGCTAATGTCTAACGGCTGTCCTCTCAACATATTTCCTTCAATCTATCATTAAGTTTCTGACAATTAACAGTAGTTTTGCTAACCCCATATCCATCATTATACCAAAGAATGAAAAATTACTGTGAAATATTTTAACAATTTTCTTTGATTTAAGAGGTAACTTTTGTGTTCTATGAAATGTGAAAATCCTATTTTTTGCAAATAAATTTAGTTGAAATATGACGTTCGCCTAGCATACATTTGTCCAACACTCCACCAACGAATAAAATATTACCGTTAACTGCATTTAAACAGTATTCTTTCAAAAAATATGGCATTGTATTAATGTTATTAAATATTCTGGTCTTGTATTCGTAAAATAATTTAAGCAGGACATTGGTTGTTTAATTATGTTGGACCAACGTGTGCATATTTACGAATAACCAACAGCTTCCAAACCAACATTATTCATCATACAACCAAAGAATTTTAAACTTATTATTAAACACATTTTAACAATTCCATTTTATTTAGGAGGTGAAAGTATTGGTTCTATGTGATGTGTAAATGCTTTTTTTTTATTCATATAGTTTGGATTCAGTGGAAAAATAACTTTGGCCCAACATACTTAAATCTGTTAGTAGCCAACTGTTCTTTTTCTCACATTTATCAAACACTCCTCCAACTGTGTAAAGAAAAAATATTGTGAAACCTTTTCCTTCACTTTAATAAAGGATGAGATAAAATAGGAAAAACCAACCAATATCTCTATTACTAGAGCTACTGACCAAATGGAAACCAAACGCCTGTAGAAGTCATAAGAAGTATATTTAAACAGAATTCATATGATAGGAAAAATAATGACTTCTACAGACAAGTCAGGCAACTAGATAAATAAATAAGCAGAAATTATGATAGTGTATGAATTTTCAAAATGATGTGTTTCTACCGTGACCAAGGTGATTAACTCGAGTACGAACCTGACCATCAATTAACTTACAAACCCATGTTTCTACTTGGTTTTCTGTGTTCTAGATGTTTCCATTTTCCTGTTTGTTCCCGGAACAACTTATAAACTTCTTAAACTCTTTGCTAGCTCAAATTTAGAAATCTCAGGTCGATCTTAGGTTTTGTTCGTTTGAAGTGAATCGCACCCGTTGAGATATAAAAAGAATTTTGATGCTGTTCTGTCTAATTAACGAAATTTTTCGGGAACTTGACACGACGGCGTAGTTTGGGTGGGTCTTACCGAGGATGTCTTGCAGTAGGTCTGGACGGTTGTCTCTAGATCATCCCTCGATACTCATTCGACCACATCCTTCTCGTCCTGAGGTGACGACCACGTACTCCTGGTGCTTGTAAGACGATCGCGACCTCTTCGTCCTCAGATGAAACTCTTGTTCTCCTCGTTCATCGAATAGTGGACCCGTCGAACTGTAGACCTCTGAGACCTGGACAGCAACGAACATGAAGTGGACAATGGAATGGCCTGATCCACGGGCTCTTCTTTACAATTCCCTGGAACGTCCTTCTTCTGCGTTTACATCGTGTATAATTTCCAATGAAATTCTCCTGGTATTAGTCGTAGAAGTAAAGTGAGACCTTTCTGACGACGCGTATGAACAATTTAGCGTCTCTTCAAAGAAATCCTCAGGTCTTCTTGACTACACGTCTGTTCGGCATCATAGACAGGAAAGTTCTTTTTTCCATAAAATTTTCTCAATCGTTCTTCAACAAAACTACTTCTCTTGTTTTAACGTCGCAACACTCATTCCAATCAATACTTTCCTCGTAGTTTACCCCGGGTTTGTTCGCCAATATGATCAGATCGGGTTGTAATCCGTGATACAAAACAAAATATTCCTAGCATAGATTTAAAATCTGTAGAAGTCATTAAAGTTTCAAAACCACAATACGTTATACATTCAATACATAGACAATTAAATCTTACATTCTTCCTGGCACGTGGTAACTATGGTCATAGAATAGTAAATACCTAGGTTAATTGACAAATAAATTGAAATTTATACTCTTCTGTAACATTGGACAAAATGCTATCTTACAGATTACCCCGGCCAGACGTAAAAACAGTTTATATACGACCTGACATAAAATGGTTTTGTTCGTCGATCATAACATGTAAGTATAAATTTAAATTAGAACAATGACTCGACAATTATTTGACATAATAAACATGGAACTTTTAACATTAAACAAATGCAATAATAAATAACAAAATTAATTAAACATACTCGTTTCAAACAGTTAACGTTAATTTCCAGTAAACTTTAAGTTTCATTTCATGTCCATTTTTTAAAATATCAATTAAGATATTTCATTTGAAACTATTAATGTTGATATTATAAGAAAACTAATTATTCCAACATTAAACAATTCAACATTTTAAGTCAAAATTAATCATTATTAAGACAGTCTTTCCCTATTCTCAGTAACATAAGATTAATTTTCCAAGTTCAATATTCAGTAGATAATAGAATGTACTTCCACTATGTACAAGAAATAAGATAATACAACCACATGTTGCACGTCTTCTCGACGTTGTAGTTCTCTCCGTAACTCACCAGCAAAAGTGAGCAGACCACGCACTTTACGTGGTGACGTCCTTCTAACACAAGTGCACAGTGCCTTGTGCTACGGTATCACATAACCGCATCTTCTGTTCTCTATGAAAAGTTATTATCTCTTTGGGTTACCCACAGTTTATACACATCCCAAAGAATATAATACCAAGTCCAACAGTTCCTTAATTCAGTTCTTACCTGAGCCTGTTGAATGTTTATGACGTATTAACACTAAATAAGTTAATAATAGTGAACATCAAGTTTTTACCCGGCACCACTTAATATACACACTCCATCTGTCTTTGGTTAACGATCCGATGTTGTCTTAGCACTATTCTGTCCGGTATCTTTGCAGTTCGGTCGTTAAACACCACCCTGGTCACGACCCTAACCATGAGTGTGACCATTTATGTGTAGCTGTATTTGTGAAATTGAGTACCAAATCTGCATAATGCAGAAACAAGTGTGCTTCTTTGTTTCTATGAATGTTACGAGACCTAAATGAGTCATATGATAAACATGATATACATTCCTAAATCAGACCAGTAGCCTGGCAAACATTTCGAGTATTTTTTCTCGTAGTTGGTTGACTTCATTATAAGCATACAGCATTTCTCTGAGGTTTGCAAAAATAATTATAATTTGACGACATTATCTCAATACACACAGCCGTAAATATTTCATTACGCATGTACAAGGTTTCAGTAGTCATATTATCGTAGACAAACATAATATGTTTCACAAGGCGATATTTTTCCAATCCATGTATACATTTAAAAAATTATCTAATCACCGTTATGCATGTTTTCTGCTTTATAAACGGAAAATAATATAAATTTTATTTAAATTTGCTAGTCGATGCTTGGGGAGACATTATTATTCTCGCTAATATTGTGGTAACGCTTCACCTCAACTTAGATACCTCAATTTCCTGACTGTGCCACGCAAACGAAAAATTTTCATATTTTACTCTACTTTTCCTTGGTTTCACCTTTACCTGGAGATTTTCCTCACTTGACTCTGCAATTTATCATAAGCCGTTTGCATGTTTAACTGTAATATATATTTATATAGATATAGATAACGATTATGTGCGAAATATATTCGAACATTAAACATTTATTTGCTTAATTAAAATA
This sequence comes from Medauroidea extradentata, assembly GCA_003012365.1. Lineage (NCBI taxonomy): Eukaryota > Metazoa > Arthropoda > Insecta > Phasmatodea > Phasmatidae > Medauroidea > Medauroidea extradentata. The sequence continues at coordinate 94,336 of PNEQ01094370.1, read as the reverse complement.
CCAAAGGAAAGTACAGATAGTATAAAATTATTGTACGAATCTGACAGAAAATTCAAAATGGTTGGTCGCATTTGATATGAGATTTTTAAATACATTTCATTGCGATGATCTTGCCCTCTTCTTGATCGTTACTGAAAGATGTGAAAGTATTTGTCGTATTTGTGGATACGAAACACAGGAAGAAGTGGCAGGGCAGGTGATTATCTGGGAAGTGACGGTTTTGGTGACATGAGTTTTTGGGCGGAGGAGAAAGTTGTGGTGGGGGTTGTGCAGAGAAGAGGAATTTACATGGGGTTGTTGTAGGATATGGCACGTTATTTAGAAATTGTATGAAAAAAAAAAACAGTTCCATTGCATGAGTAAAGCAATTTGGATGTTGTATTCTATGTTATTAAAGAGTGTGTTCGTATTGGGGGTCGAAGAGTGAACCTGTTGCATGAAAGTTTTTATATTAAATATATTAGTTAATTAATTTTTACTTTAAAGTTATTACTTGAATGATTATATTGAATATATACCATACGTGGTTGAATTGTGCGTGCGTCTTATCAGTAACTATTATTGAGCAGTGTAATATTTATTTTAAAAAAAAATTGGTAATATTTATTTTATTGACAACTAAGTAAAGACTCGATACATTTGGCGAAAAGTTTTGTATTGCAGAATATTATTTCTATAAGTGGTAAACATGCATTATTTAAACATATTTACATCCCTTTCATAAATTCTGGAAACATTAAAACACGTATTCAATTGTTTTATTTATTTTTGCAGATTGAAACAAATATACTTTTATAAAAATATGATTTTGCGACCACTGCTAGTAATTTTGGGGATCATAGCACCCAGAGTCCGTCATTCAGTGAAATAAATACATACATTGTTTTAAAAATTATAATTCTTTCTGACTATACCAAAACAAATCAGGGGCGTCATTTCAGTTTTTTCCAGGGGGGGGGGGCATGATTTTGTTTTCAGACGACAGTGACTTTGTTGCATCTTTTTATTAATTAAGCATGTATAAATTAGATACTTTAATAATAAAACTTCAGTTTTATGTCCTTAAGTTAGCATTATTTACATTTAAAAATACAAAAAAATTATATTTATACACAAAAATTCCAAATCCAGGGGGGGGCATTTGCGCCCCCCCCCTGTAGCCCCAAATGACGCCCCTGAAATCAATGTTATGTTGTTAATCAAATTCGTGGAACATTCTAATATAAAAAAAGTTTTGTAAAAATACCGCAAAACCAAATTTGTTACCACATTTACTGTATCTAGCTTAAGATTTTTGTTGTTAATTTGATTAATTTGGATAAATGCATTAAAAACCTGCACCACAGGTTCCATTTTCCCAAAAGCACGGCTCATGTAAAAAACTATATATCCTTGGCGAAAGAACCTCTTTTTTGCCAACATACCAGGCGTTGTTTTATTGTCATAGCAACAATGGTTTTCATTTGTCTTGTCAACGTTTAATTCTAGGAGCTTGCAACAAGAGGACCTTTCCTGTTCCCTACGATGGGCTGCTCAAATAGATAACCAACAATGTTCATAAAACCTGATGGCAAAGTAATTTTATGCAATATGGTGACTACGACTATTGTTTTGACGTAAGGGGGAGGTTTTAAGGCTGACTTTTTTACAGGCTAATGATCTAAATAACAAATACTATCAGCTGCAGAATTGTTATTAGACTCCTTACCGCTTTTGATATTTTAACCAAATACTTTTTTTTTAAATTCTATTTTCAACAACTTATCTCCCTTAATATTCACTTGTATTGAAAGTGACCCATTAGACGTCTGCTTGCTTACATTTTCACGACAAATAACCCCACGGAGTTGGGCCCTACTAATTCCCATACAACCTGTGTATGTATATGTATATATGTATGTATATATATACATACATACATGCACACATACAAACTTGGTAATAAATTCCACTTACGGAGGCTCGGTACCATCTGCGAAAATGGTCTTAATTTTTTAAATGATATTTTAGCAATAATATTTCTGTATTATGTGCATTTTAATAACACACCTGAAAATAAACGGGTAGATATGACTGATCCTCGTTACCGGAAAAATTAAAGCGTTATAAAAATACGCGAGTACTTAAATCACGCGCAAATAATAAGTTATTAGGATGCGTACTGGAAAATATAAATCGCTTGAGTCTAGAAAATATAAATTTCAGTAAATCAATTTTCGTAAAAGTTATCTCCTCTAGAAAAGCAACAAAAGAAAAGATGAGCCCAAATGGACCAAACTGTATATAAGTTCAGTAGGAGGACATGTTGATTCTAGAGACATGCTGAGGGATGTACATGTATACATATATATTTTTTATCAACATGTGTGACACTGCAACCTAATCGTTTTACAGGTTCCCTACAGAAGAGTTTGTTAGATAAGTACACAGTTCAAGCTTAGTTTGTATAATGTTGTTATATTAAAGGCGGTTTCGTTCGTGGTCTTGGCTCTCTGTCTACCATATTTGCTACGGGTAAAGTCAATTAAAAATATAAAAAGGCATACAAAAGAAAGGCTCGTCATGTACTGCGAGGTCTGGCAGACAAGCATCATTACACGGAATAATTTACTCCACGTAGGACATGCTATAGCGCTGTTGCTGCCAACCCCAGGTGTATGCAGAGAAAGAGAGATACAGAGAAATGTAGAGGGTGATATGTCAGTGTTTGTAGGTTGGCTCTGTCAGTGCGAAAGGTTAGCTGTCCGGGCGAACTCTCTCAGTTTGTTGGAGCGTGTGTGTCGCCCGTCGGTTTGTATACGTATCTCCAAATGGCGACACTTCGTGGTCGGTGGAGAAGAGGAGAAAGACAATTATTCGCTACCTCAGCAGCATTTCGTTAGTAGAGGCGGTAAAATCTGTGACAAACCCGGTGTCATCGACGTGGTTCTCCAGACCGATAGCGTGTGAGCTGAATACAGCCCGGTCCGCGGAGGCCGAGGGGTCAGACTATTCGCCTCCCACCGAGGCGATCCGGGGTGGGTACCCAGACTTTCGCATGTGAGAATCGTGCCTGACGATGTCACTGGTCACCGGGTTTTTCTCGGGGATCTCCCTCTTATCCCGCTCCTCCTATTCCCCCACCACTAAATCGTACGGCCTCAATCATGTCATCCTCCTGGGTAAGCATATGCCAGCGTGCGCTCAGTAGTATGTCTGTATCCGAGGTGTGACATCTTTAACCCTCATACGTCCTCATACGATATTTATTTATTTCTGAATACAGCGTAACAACACTATTTTTACAATAAACTAAATTTTCAAAAATATCATTCGATTGTTGTAGAGTAATCTTGCTGAAGTGCAAATAAGAGCATGCGTACATTTGGAGGCAGTAATTTGCATCATCATATAGGTGCCTATTTAGAAAATTATCTCTGTGGCAAATAATAATTGTTAAACTTAAATATTGTTTTAATTATTACAACTAACATTGCCACACAAACGACTGCTATAAGTGCAATGTTTTGGCGGTTTTACCATTTTTGTCACTTTCACTGCGTACGTGAAAGAAACATTATTTCTTCCACAATTATACTTTGTAGTGGTTCATACTTCAACTGGCAAGTTCTTGGCCAAAACGAAATGCACGTGGTGGCAAAGTAAATGTGTTCCCTTTGTATGCCAGTGGTATGCATTTTGTATCCGTACATATACAGTACCTAGACGTAAGAACGACGTGTGTAGCTTGTTAACTTACATACAATACGTAAGTTACATCTTCAGCTTGGATGTGTTTGTTACTTCGTTGCAGCAGAGTTCACGTCGTTTAGTATGAACAATTTACACACGTCAGAAACTCGGAGCTTGCGCGTAGGAAATGTCGCCAGAATAAGACCCTTGTTTGTTACAAATACTATTAGTTTTAATGTCTACTGTTTTTTACAAACAATTTATGCTAGTAATTAAACTTACATAATTACATTTTATGCTTTTTGCAAAAACTAAGCATTTTTTAAATATTTGTTTGCAATTTTGTATCTAAATAAGCATATATGAATCACTTCTATAAAATTTTAAAGGGCACCACATAATCCTAATATATTACCAGACTTTTTTACGTATAATAAACAAAAAAAAACTAACGTAGAGTTCAAAATATTGAAACTTCATATGAATGTCACGTGTCGTTTACCAAAGGGACAAAATCATCGAATTCACTGTGGCTATGGAATTAATAAATTTTTTACGCATTTATTGTACTGCAGTGTCTGATTGCATTATAACACATTAAACTAATGCAAGACTAATTGTTTGTAAATGGTATATGGCTATTAATAAACTACGTTACTTTAATTTAGAAAGTATCTTTGTGCCAAAACTTGTTAAAATCAAATTAATTTTAAAAATGTTTTTAAAATGTTGGATAATTTTTCACATCATAAAAACTACTTTGTTTATTTTGTGGTGTCTAAACCCGCGTATTTAACTATTTTATTTTCTGCTTTTCAAATATTTTGACAAGGAAAGTGTGAAATTCGTGATTATAGCGTTAATTCAATTTACCGTTCACAACAATAGCAGCACCGCAGTTGAATTTTTAACGTACATTTAGGATGTAATCAGTCGAGCAAATTAAGAATATACAATAAATTGTTTGACTGCTTCCGGCCTTATTATACGCCGCAAGTTTAAATGCTCAGTTTCCACTGTAGCGCAGGATAAATATAACTCACGCTACATTCACAAATTTCGCACTTTTCTTCTCAGAATTATAAAAGAAAAACTAAAAATACAAAATTTCAACACGTTGGGCAAGAACCCACCGTAAGGCCACAGTAATACAATTCCATACTTGCATCAAATTCCTAATTTTATATGATCACGCGAAGTTGGGCATGGAAAAATAAAAATTTTAATGATAGTAGCGTTTACTTCGTTTTGATAATGCACGCGTTCTAACGTAAAAAAATAGATAAACATTTTTTGAGAATTCATTGCTATTATGTCTCGTGTGTACAGCACCTGCAAGTTTTTTAAAAAATGTTGTTTAATATTACTCCAAATGTCTCGAATACGAGAACACATTGCCTTGTCAAAAATAATAGCACAACTAAACTCGTGTAAAGAACGTTTTTGAAAAAGTCTCACACATGCTCTGTCTTCCGTTGCCTCCGCCGAACTTTAGTAAAAAAATAACGTTCCATATGTTTCGCACACACGTCCCACAATTGCTTCATCTTGTGACTTCATTTATTTGCAATTTTCATTATTGCCACGTTTGTGAACATTCAATACGCAACTCGAATCCACTTAGCAGTGTATTTTGATTAACAAAATCCACATTCTGTTGCTACAGGTCTCTGAAATATCTGACTCCCATAAAAAGTACGACATAATAATCCGTAAATAAGATAAGAATTCCATCATATTTTCTTATGCGATTATTTTACGATATGTTATGTAAAATATATCACTTCGAGATTACGACTTTGGGACGCAGCACGTTAAATGTGAAGCAGGAACAATTAAAATTATGTCACTTGTACGCGTTTGACCAACTTAGGCTTGATATTCGTCCCTATACCAGCTGAATTGTCGTGTAATGACATATCGCAATCGAAATCTCCGCCATGCAACATAATTGCTACCGTCACCATCGAAATAAGGCGATCCACCCGGTGTAAAAAAAAAGTTCTACTTGTTCGTCATATAGAGTCTGAAGGGGCATAGGCATTTACAAAAAACATACGTCTTGTTTGCTGATTGTCACTTGTTGTACCGACTGGTTTAATGGTACTTCCCAAAATTATTCCCTATTATGGATGCAGACGTAATTAAAACAGTTCGAATCTTGACATGTACATGTACTTGGAAAAATAAAATAATTAAATTTTAAATGCTCATAAAGAAAAGCTTCGAAGAGGACCTCAGATTCTAACCCTCATCATCCTGCTTAGAAACGACCCACGGCTTACATTTAGACCACATTGACTTATTAATTTCCTTTGGTTTTCTTTATTTGTATACATTCAATATACAGTTCAGTGACACTTTTTTATTTTAAAGCATGCAGTACACATGAATTATCTTTATTCTAGAAAAAAATACTTTCCTGAAGATGTAATTTCTCTATAACTAGGTAATTTCCGGGAAACTTATGATTTTTATAGGATATAAATGTTTCCTTTATTTTATTTACAATGAAAATACTCGTAACTTGATAAACCAATAACTTTATAAGGAAAACGTTTTGTCCACGTACAAAAGTTTGTAAAGATACAAAAAAAATGCCTTGTAATTTTTTCCGGAAAAATTTTAAGCGCAGAAACTGTCGGTATATACAAGGTATTCCTTCAGTATTACAAACTTTAGCTTTGTAATGTAGCCTTGACATCCATACTGAAGCCGCGTCGTGCTGGTGTCGTGTTTCGCCGTACCTTGCAACAGACTCGTTAGGGTACCCGGAAGCCAAGGCTACATGCCTGACTACAGCAGCGAAAGCCTGCATTATTTATTTTTGTAACTTTGTAAGCGAATGATTTTACAAAGAAAATATGTTTACTTTTGCAATGATTTGTAAAAGTAGGGTACAAAATAATCCTTGTAAATAAAAAAACTAATAGTTGTATAGAGATATGAACATAATAATTATCACGGTCGGGTCCGGTTTCGGTTGCTACAACCCCTAAGAAACATATTTTTTGTAGTCATGGATATTATTACTATGTGACGTAATAAATTACATTTCAAAACTCACGTCATAACTGAAATATTTTAGTGGGATACATTTATTTGTCGTCTAATGAACTATTTTATAGGTATATGTATAAAAATGTTCAGAAATAAATACATAATAAACGACAACGTGGTTCCTGGGCTAAATTGGAGACGAAAATGTTATTTGTGTTATACGACGACTTTTTACGCAAAATGTGGCAACATAGCACCCTAGTTAGTTCCCTCTTGCGCTCCGCAGATATCATATTTATCTCAGTACTAATGTTATGAACAGTAGGCCTATACAGGATGTTCAAAATTTCATTGCCTAAAGTAATAGAGAAGATGGAGACAAATGCAAATATATTTCGCCAGATAACCATGTGTCGGAAACAAATAATTTGTGAGTAATAATTATTCAGTGGCATCGGGTATGATTGAGAAGTGATTGTGATTGATACTTCTGATCATTGTTACAATAATGGTTCAAAATGAGCTGCACCTCATCGCATAGCCGGTATCGACGTAACAAGGAGTCCCGAGTTCGCTGGAAGATGCATAACCCACGCATACCGTTATTCCAGCGAACACGGGACACCCTACTACATCGAAACTGGCTCTGCGCTGAGGTTAATGCTGCTAATTTTTAACGTTTATTGTGACATTGCTCAATAGATATAGTACCATAAACAACTACCGTCGTCGTCTTCTGAATCACACCCGATACCCCTTAATACTCATTACTCGTAAACTATTTGTTTCCGACACACGGTTATCTGACCAAATTTATTTGTATTTGTCTCCTTCAACTTCCCTATCTATTCGGGCGTTAAATTTTTGATCATCGTGTATTATGGGCGCAGCATTCAGGTTAAAATTCCAATAAGTTAAAACAAGATTCTACGTTTACTTGACATAACACACAAAATAATACCTGGATGTGGAGGGCAAGAGCGAACTATCTCCGTGCAGCGTTGCCGATTTGTGCACGTAAAATACTGTCGTAAAATATTTTCTTTCAAATATCTTCGTTAAAATTTAGCTCGGTATTCACCGTGATACGCGTATTACACGTTTGTTTCTGAACATTCTCTGTGTGCGTATGTGTATTTTTTTTTTCTGAAAAATCTTCAGGCACATTTCTAACGCTTGGGGATGTCTTAAAGCAAGGCTGTTAATACTTTGTTGCACTAAATGTTTAGTTAATAATTAGATGAATCACTTTTTTTTAATTTATTAGTACGCGTGTAATAACTTAAGTTTTCACTTCCGCAAAATCTGAAACATCAACAATTCCGGAATCAGTTGGCAACACAAATTCTAAGTTTTCAAATTGTGTGTTAGAACCTTACCATTCCCCACTCACATTCGACATTTGTTGAACGCCAAATACTGTACTTGTATAAGTGTCAGTGTTGCTAGACATGTGGCAGCAGCGACTGTTGTGTTGTTTTGCAGCACTCGTAATAGTTGAGCTGCCTCATTTGAGAACGGCTTGTCGCAAGTTGGAGGATGTTTCTTTAGTCTCTCGAAGTGGCATGGACAGACTGTCTGGGTGGTTGAAGAAAGTAAAGATGTGGATGTGGTATATGTATGGAATACTTTCTGACCTATCCGGCTTCTGACTGCTGTTGCTTCGCTAGACGTAGGTTGTCACGCTGACGTTGTCTGGGGCACTGTAGTCGCATGTGTCCCTGAACATGACATTAACTGCTTGTTCATTATTGGAATTCGTAGATTTCAACAGCACGATGTCCTACTATACTTGAATAGGAGTGAATTAGGTGGTTATCACTTGTTTAATAACTTTCTCTACAATTCACAGGCTTTGTTTAGAGTATCGTGACTAAAATTTATTTACATGGACTAGCAAATGTTGCCACCAAAATTTTAAAGTGAACCAAATATACCTTATAGGGAACATATTATATTCTAACACTTCGTAGTCGTTTACTACAAGGTCAATTTACATATATGTTGACAGTTTCACCTGTGTGAAATTATAGTTCAGACTTATCGTCAATGTTTGGAGAACTATATCTCAATTATTAGACACTAATTTCATGAAAATAAAATTTACATAGGCCTATCCATAATGTTGGATTGCTAACAAACATGAATATCCGCAGCTATTGTTATACGTAAAATTAGACTATCGACTTTCTAAATAATCAACATCTTAGTGACCCTATTTTAAAGCGGGCATCGCAATAGGCGGTACATCTAATGTTCTAAAGCGTAAACTCTACATTTCTAATTTCCGCGGACCGCTTAGTACGTCTATGCTGCTCGAGATCCCGAGCTCGACGCCTGAATTACCAAGTCAGTTATACATAGTTCCTCAAAATGTAAGCCGGCCATCATAGCGTTGTCGGTTAGGAGCAGGTCCACAGAGAGAGTAATCCTGGGTTTGAATCCTGGCTTAGGCGTGTATGTTCTGTTGTCCCTTCACCCCACTTAACCCTCATCGGCTCTTAAGACCTCGTTAAATGGCCGTAAACCCCTTCACCTCACCTCAAAATGTTGTATCTGAATGATATTTACAAAAAAGTATATCATATGTATTTATTTCAATCTATGATAGTGTTTTTATTACAATTGTAGGCTATTGGTTAATTTTCGCTGGCATAAAGTTTTATTTCCGACAAAATTAGTCTGTACATTTTCTCTATTTTTGCTAAACACTATGTTCAGTTAGCACACGTTGAAATACGCTTTAGCAAAAGTTTAGTGTACGTCAAAGAAAAATCAACATAATTACATATCTACAATTACGCCTTAACAAGGGGTATAGATTCCATTCTAACGTTAAGGAAATCAGATAAGTCTATATATGGTTTGAGTTGTGCCTGTATGAAACAATTATATCAACGGACTTTCAGTGTTTTCATTGAGTGGAATGAATATTCAGTGTCAGGAGAGATAATTGCCTAGCAAGTTAATGACGCTCTGTGAATAGAAAGATACCACAAAAATAATAAATGCTACTTGTGAAGCGAATAGATTTGATTAATTTCGCAGCAAACTGACATGTGCAAGAGTTGTTGTTGCGATATGTTGCCTGGTCTTTTGAATTGCCTGGCCTCTTTACAACTGCAAATATCGCGTCTCCCAAGCGAACGGTGTGGGCCTTGAGGGGAGGTAGTTGACTCCTACAACATGTATCAGTGTCACAGAGGAACGGGAAGGTTATTGAGGCAATGTGTGGCTGCAATACGTGATCACATAGGGACGGAGTGTCAGCCCGCGATAGTGATATTGGCCGCGTGCAGACTCGTGGCCCCGCCCACCTACCCCTACATGGCCAGTGCAGGCGGCACCTGCTAGCTCGCGAGTGTGGGGATCGATAGATGACCGCCACCACGCACACATGACAAGCCAGTTGACGACGTACGTGAGCCGCCTGCACAACTCCACGTCGATCGTTCTCATTGCTTTTTGGATTAATGGTAAGGCAGTTACACGCCCTCCAAGTAAAACAAGTACTCTGTATGGTCCACCAAGTCGTAGTAACAACATCCACGAGTTTGTCGCGGAAAATTTTTTGCATCTTTGTTTCAATGATATACGTGCCCATTAGACAGTTTTGCTTCATTGTTATTGGCAACATGTATTTGTTGTGACATGTCTCTCATATTACTACATCAGAATAAGGCTGTAGCGACACCATTACATGGGTGTACCAAGTGGTGAGATTTTAGGCCCTCCCAAACCCCGCATCATCACCGAAAAAATTTAAAAGTTTTGCGTCTGTAACATTTTACATTTCATTCTTATCAAACAACCACAAAATATTTGGAATATAACAACCAAACAGTTTTTTTAATCTCAGCATTGAAAAATATGAATAACGTGGATGTTAATACAACCTTCACAATTACGGTACAAACCACATCCGAAACCATTTATTGGTGTACCCATCACCATGTGTCTATGATTTACCATTAGAACCATATGTGGAGTGAGAAAATGAGAGTTGAAACACTAAATCACTCACCATGAAGCAAAGCTACATATGTGCATGTAACACAATGAAACAAATTGGCAGAAATATTTTCGCCACAAAATCGTGGCGCTAGTAATAACATTGAAGGTGGCCGCCCAGAGTTCCTGCCTGCTCTGTAATGCTTGTAAGGAACAATATTATATAAAACGTACAAGCGTGTGCATAAACTTAGTTCATTCACGAATATTTTGGGGAAATATTTCCCGTAGATAAATAATTGTTTTCTTAAGAGACTGGTTTCTAATGTTGGAATTTTCACAAATGTATAAATATTGTGTGTTAATACGAAGTAACACTGTAAAAGAAATACAATAATTTTATGCGCTCATTAATTTAATTTAAATTTTTAACGATGAATAGATAGTAAATGGTTGCATTTTTCAGCATTTGGCAGTTATAATTTATTAATTTAGGGAGTGTAACCTTCTTTTAAGCTAATTAAAAAATATTATCTTTGATATTTATTGCACTATTGTTTCTTTATTCCAGTTAGTGGCGGCAAGCCTAGCTGGGAAAGAACTTAACAAACTCTCTTCTTTTAGGTCATCATTTTATGTTTTTTTTTCCTTCGTCTTCCTAGAGATATGCAGTCAGTACCACACAGCTAAATTCTACAAATGTGAAATTATAGTTTAAAAAAGTACTACTGTATGTCGCTGTGAAATAGCGTAATACGCCACTCTTAAAAGATAATGAAACATGTTATGCCTTCTTACATTATAATTAAATGTTCTCAAAACTATTATTAGCTTTTCTTGATCTTATTAAATATAATCTATAAATAAATTTATTTGTGTAAATAAGAGTTTCTTTTTATTAAGTAGTGTGCCTCGAAAAGTTTTTCTAATAAATTTATTTTCTGCGAATAAATTTTAAAGTTTGGCACAGAAAAAATGTTGCCTGTAGGAGCACTGATTTCGATAGTGTACCGGATATACGTGGCATTTGGTTTCTTCTTATAACAAAAACACCTGTCTATATTGTCAAATAGCTCGAATATATTGACCTTTTTATGTTAAATTTGACGTGTTTTAACAATAAGTTGTATATCTTAAGTGCATTTTCTAAAATATATTTGTTCTATCATGAACGTGTGAAAAAAAAAAAAAATTCCAACGCGTTAAAGTTAATTGTAAAACTTTGCTTTTGCGCTCTCACTTTATATTTAACAGACCCTCGCTCGTTTACGCCAAATATAATTATATATAAATAACTAAGTGATTAAACACAACACAGCACTTAAAAGAGTTAATGTTCTTCTTCATTCAAGAAAATATACGCAATTATCTGAAGACGCTCCTACCGATGTGTCCTCGCTTTTGTTTACACACTTGTAACCAAACGCGCGCATTTAGACTTCCACTGTTTACGTAAATAATACTTACGTATTATTGACGTACCTATTATTTTGAAAATTAATAAAGATGATTATAATTTAAAAAAGGCCAATATATAACGTAAAATAATACGAGGGTAATTAATATTTTGCGAACAAATCTACTGCAAGTTTAAAATCAACATGTTAACGACACCAGCGCACCTTGCGGCAGAATGTTTCCTGTACCAAACTCTTCCATAAGAAAACACGTTACATTTCTAACTTGTCGGAGAATTAACCTTAAAACAACTAACATTGTGATGTATACTTATATAGTACAATTGCTTCTCCTATTATTACGGGAGGCTTTACGAATATAGTTTTCCAGAGAAATTTTTTGTCGTTTACAATTTTAATGGCATTGTGACAATCAGAACCTGGTAGATTATTATCAAATGGGAGAATCTTTTCATATTGATAAGCGTTACTGTATTTGAGGTTATGCTCACTTGCGAAATATTTAGGTTTTGAAACTATGCGAGTAAGCTATATCGTTAAAAGTTTTGAACCTGATTTAACATATTTATTTAATTAAATATAAAACACCCTACTATTATATATTCTAGTGGTATTATATGTTTGCAATTTAATTTTACAGTGGTAAAATTAGTCACGCGTCTCATGCAATGAAAGCATATACAATAATAAAATTCCATTTAATAATATGCTACATTTAATGTAAATTAAAAAATAAAACCGTTTTCAAAGGTAAAAAAAAAAACATTTTTTCTGCTCCTTTTACCTATATCCAGACATTAAAGATTTGCAGACAGGAATAACAAACACTTCTGAAATAGCGGGAAGTTGTTATTAACATTTTAACTGCAGCTAATTTAGTATTAATTGAATGTTTAATCACGGACTTGCAATTACTCGGAGCACAAAGGTGATGTTTCGAGCAGCAGTTTTTTGGGTTGTTCATCAGAAATTTTACTCCCAGTCTTGATTTCAAATATTCATGATTCTTGGTTTGCAAGCAGTGAATGTTTAATACTACGCCGAAACAGGCCGCAGCAGACTGGATCGCTGTGAGATCTAGGACAGGCAGGTTCATCCGGTGTTCAAAGTTCTGTCCGTAGGTAATTTGTGTATCCTGCCAGCCGTGTATATTGTCAATATACCCTAGATGAATATAAAAATTAAAATAAACGTTAAATGTTAATTACTGAACACGTTTACGGTAACGTAAAGTATATGTTTAAAACGTTTCACAATTAAGTGATAAATGTAACATACGTAAATCACTAACTCCACAAAAAATATTGATATACGTTATACGGGATTGTGCTACACTTTTCTTTGTTGTTATTCTCTTGAGTATAATAGTACGACACTTTGTTTACTACTACTCGCATGCATGGTTTCGCGCTCTCATGCAAAATTAATACAATTATCATTGGATTACACTTTGACTTCGTAGTTCAAAATCTACGAGTTTCAACTAAAATATGCAGTAAAATTTTCTTTCTTTTAAATGTCTTGAGAGGCTGTAATATTTATTTTCATTGTAAGTGAATATGGAGAATGACGTAAATATTTATGCAGCTGGTTACATGTAATATGCAATGAGAAGTTGGCCTAAACGTTCATTCGGACATTTGTCTTCAGTTGTTGTGCTTCATGCGTTTCAGATTTATAATAATGTTTTATTTAATTTTTTTGATGGTGAACACTGCAAATTTCATTGACCAGCATCCTTAAAAAATAACTTGAAATGTTAATAAAACATGTATCGATTTATTTATTTCATTGAAATATTGTCCAATATTGTTACTAAATTGTAAATTAATTGTAAAATCATGTTTTTAATTGTTAACGTAGATACAGTAACATTTGGTAACGTATAGTTGACATCTAATGATAAATATTATGTTTGCCAAAATCAATGCGAATAATTGACTCAGTACCTAAAAACGTTATTTTATCACAAACGGTAGTATAAATAAATGAAAACATGAAACGTATGGCAACGTAAGTGTTAAAGTACTTGGGTCAACATACCCCTCAGGAGCAGAACACTAGCTAGGCTACAACTTGAAAACAAACAACAAATCTCAAAATAATTACTGCAAGAGGATTTACATTTAAATTTAACCACGCTGGGTCTCGCATTAGCGTCCGCCTCTGCAGGATGATGTAGGACATATTTCACTTAAAATTAATAAACTTGTTTCAAAAATTCTAGACGCAAAGCAAGTGCTGAGTAAACTATATCTACTTGGGAAGGAACGTAACAAATTTAATAAACACAACTTTTTGAAATAACAACAGGTTCATTTTATAAAAATATTTAAAACCTATATAAGCGTAACACAGGAAACAGAGTTACACTAAAATCATGTAACACATAATAAAAATAAATAAATAAAACAGCAATCAACTAGAACTAACACCAAATTAATATTTAAGACCTGAATGCTACAATAAAATTAAAAGAAAAATAAATACAAATACTGGTGCCAGATGTTTGGTGTTAGATGTTCAAATAACAACATGCTTCAACTTAGCAAAAATTCGATAGTATAGAACTATCAATGCGTTGCGGCGCTAAAACATAAATTAAACTACTTAAACCATCCGAAAAATTAGTCTCAGTTGTGGACTATCCAAAAATAATATAACTTGAAATCTTATAGGACAGGGTGAGCGATCAGCTTCTTCTCTCCCCACTCTTCTGACTAACACTGCTAGCGTTTATAACTTATGACCTAAAACAGTGCTGTCCCACCTACTGCACAGTATGACAGTCATGTTGTCTGGAATAGTACTGGCATACTATTTGGCTGAATCTGTCATCCTTCACCTGAACTCGAAGGTATACGAGAAGTTTGACAGTCAGTGGAATACGCCCACGAGTGGCACACAACCAGCGAGGCCCAGGCTGGTTGCATCTCGGGTTGCAACAAAGGTTGCGGTAATCGCCACCACAACTGCGAATTGTCATGATAGCGGCGACGGTTTTGCACGCCTGGCATGATAAACTGTCATCCCACTTTAACAAAATTGTGTTACTAGAGCACGTTTCCCAAGTTTTTGATCTTAATATAAACATTTGAAGCAACTAGCCTACGAAATTTAAGCACAAAAATTTACCACCGTATCAATATTACTAGCAATAACCTACGATATCGTGCACCTATGTACTTGCTCATAAAGCTTATGTGAGTGAATCTAAATACCAATGATTTGCTCTAAAGTAAATGGCAGGACGAATGATAAATTTGTCTGTCAATTTCACGGTAATACACCCACAGAGTTTCCCTTTAACCACGAATAGCAAAAATGCAATGTCGCCTGTCCAGCAGGCCATTGTGCCAAACGGAACTGACAGCAACCAGTTGATGTGATTAAAGGGACACCGATAGCATATAATACAATAATAAACTTCCCTGCACTTGCAACAACATGTACCAAGGTATTCAGATTACTCACGCTGGGAAACAAAATAATGTTTTTTTTTACAATCAGTTGCATTAAACAAACAATTAATTTAAATTTTAACAAAGCACTTAGTTTCATCTAGTGTGAATATTGAAGCATTTCACTTTTTTATAACTGCATTTTCTATCGCTTTTGAACATGGTGTAATGTTGAACTGTTCTTGTTTTAAATGTTATATATAATTAAATGAAACTACATACGGTTTATGTAATATATCTCCATTCAATTTTGTAACGTGTGTTTGTATCTTTAAGAATTGCTGTGAAATGCGGATGAATTCGCTAATTTAAATTACATTTAAAATTACCCTATAAAATTTTAAGAATTTTATCCTTATAAATAGTTGAATTAATTATTATTAAATAGAGAAATTCGGTTGTACAATTTCTACAGTACTTAGTAAAGTATCACGTAAATGTAAAAATACCTTAGGACAAAATAAAACAAACATTTTGCAATTTTAACAACATTAAAGTAATATTCCTATTGGCAGCTACGATCATTTCTCGAGGACTATAAAAAAATCGTTTTTGGTACGTCTTGCGCTATAACAGCTTGCATCATTAATTACCTTGTAGGTTTCACGCTCGTTACTCTAATTAATTTTGCAGTAAGCGGTAATTCGTTACTTTTAGGTGATTATTGTAATTCACTTGGACATATTTGACATTTCAGCATGAAAGAGATGGTCTAAGTGTCCAAGGATCTCGATGACCCCGATATTTCTAAATATCTATAGATGGATTTCTAACTGTTAGGTTGAATTTGTTTTTGTTGTATCATTAAGTCTTGAAAACATAAGTGGTTTAACGGTTACTTTGGTATACAGTTGTAGATTCGTATCTTGATATAGTATATGTGTGAGATAATTTATAATAGTTACTAACTGTAAAATGTAGAAATATTTCGAGCTTTATTCATTTATTTAACACAAGATGAAAATGAAACAAGCAGCTAGAAATAGGAAATTGTGTTTTAAATGTGTTAACTCCGCTACTAATATATGGCACGTATTTATTCTACACAAAGACACCCACTGATTCGGTAAGTAACAGTTGAAAAGTGTTCAGTGATTTTCTTTAGTTAATGTGCTAATATTTTACGAATCCTACATTAAGAATAGTAAACATCTATGTAACTAAGTACGAAGACAGATGAGTATTGACACAAATGCCTATGAATTATTGAAGTTAAAAACGTAACGTACTAAGGCTGATACATCGAGATACAGATAATTTGCAAAGAAAATATGCGTATTGAATACTAGCCAACGTCTAAAAGAAATAATGTTTAATTCGTTGATTTTTCCACCGATATTTGCATTTCTGTTTTAATTTCAATGTTTTTTTGGCTACTTCTCCGTAGACAGTCAAATTTACACAACCAAATAGTACTTATCCCATAAAGTTATAAAGGAAATGCCTTACAGCAGTAAGAAACTTTCAAATTAGAGCGACCACGTGTAGATAAATCAGTTTTATTCCATAGTTAGTAAAATACTTGACAATTTTTAGCACTCTTTTACAGTGTATCTTGAAATCTTCTGCCCTGGCGGACTAACCGTCATAAGCCTGTGTGTACTTGAGTAATTTTAACCCTTCGGTTGATGTCACGTCTTGTTTTCTGTTCACTCTGACGTATCGGCTGTTCTTTCGCTGCTGAATCGTTGGAGGAAACTAAATATCTACCTTAGTTTTCAACGCAAGCCGTGACAAGCACTGCCTGCCACTGAATGTCTACGATAAAGTTCACACATTTCTCCAAACATAAAAAAATACATAGTGGTGAAATACATTTAAAAGCTTATCTATACATACATGCACATGCACTTTCTGTAATAAAACGTTGAAAAATGGCCACTTACCTGTTAGTTTTAAAGTAATTTATCTGCTCCAGTGAAGTATTTTGATTTCACTAGTGTAACCTATAGCGATTTATTTGTTATTCTCGGACACGAAAGAAAAGTATTGTTGCAGTTACCGTATTTATTTCGGAATAGAGACAAAAGTTCAGTTCGGTTGTTGATACATCCTGGATTGATTCTAAAATTATCTGTTCTGTAGAAGGACAAAAAATCATAATTATTTCAGAGACGTATACAGTACAGATTAATGTATAAACAATACAGATACTAGGACCACTAAACTGGATTGTTGTCAGTATTTTAACAGGAGTGAGGTAACTACAAAAATACTTTCCTTTCATTGAGAGAATAATGTTTTCCCAATTAGATTATTGTTTTACAGTTAAGGCCAAGCCCAATTGTTTCTACTTGTTTGAGATATTATTTTTTATGCTTAAACAAAAGCAGATATAAAAAAATCTGTGTAAGTTTTGTTTAAAATCGTCTTCTCCATGCTGACATATTTTTGCGAGGCAGTAAATACTATGGTTGTGCCTTATTATGTAATGAACGAAATTCTGGTTGGTTGCCTTTTTAGTCGACGAACGTACAATTTCTTGTTTTGAAATAAAAAAAAAATTTGCATGACGGCGAAAACAATTTTAAACAAATCTTAAAAACAGGTTTTTGATATCTGCTCTCCTATTAGCTTAAAAAATAATGACGGCAAATCCTGTAAAAAACTAAAGAGCATGGCTTTACCCTAACGGTGTGTCGCATGGCATATGTGTAAATATGTGTGGGATAACGGGACTGCACCTCAGGTCCCGGGAATCTCTAACCTCGCCCGAACTGTCGCTTGGTTGGTATTTGCCTTCGTAGCCGTGGCTGGCTCTCTCCCTCCAGGGGATCGCCCACGTCTGTTTACACTGGCATATAACGACCAGCTATCCTACTCTTTCTCCCGGCGACTCGGAACAACGGGGCAATTTCCTGCAACCACCGTCGCTTGCATTTCCGCGCCTTATGTTTGCCAAAATCCCTTCTGCGTCTTTGCGTGCCCTGCTTCTTACAGAAAGTTGAAGGACACGTGCGTGTATATTCAGCCACGTGGAACACTACTAAATTCTAAAACATGTACATCTCTACCTATGTCCAAACATAATACTTTTTCCCCCTTACTTACATCGTCTAGAGCCGTGTGATTGTAAATAATTATTTAATATTTTGTATATAGGAACAACTTTTTTTGCTTAAATACATTGATGAAGATTAAGAGGGTTACGCAAGACTTTGTCATCAGTAAGTGCAAGTGTCAGATGAAATTAGTATTAATATTTTCTCCTTTAAAACGACACAGTTTGTAAAACCAACCATAGAAAAAAATGTCTAAGCCTACTACATCTTGCGTTTACATATGAAAATTGTACATCAAGGATATTAAGTTACTTAAAAACCTTACAAATTTATAGTAAAGCCTTTTGTAATAAAATTGACACTTTTCGTGTGCTTCATGGAAAGTTATGATATTAAACTAGTTATATTTTCAGATACAGGTCAAGTTAATGTTCAAAACAATAAATTTCATGTATTTATAAAAAACATAGTTTAAGATAAGGTAACTATAGAGAAAAGTTTACATAACTTAATTTTCCCTTCAATTTTATTTCAACGTCATACTGATTCGAGACTCTTATTGTACTTGATCAATTGTTGACGGCAAAAGTTGAGACACCACTTATATCTCTAACCCTTGTATTTTATTGCGAAGCGTTTATTATTATCTTCTGTGAAAATTAACTTTCTATCGTTTGCTTCTATTTGTGCGGCCTGCAGCGCTCATAAATCTCGGAAAGAATTTTCTGGCCAAATGAAAACCGAAATTTCCACTTACTTTGAGGTGAACACAAACCTGAAATCTGTCTTTCATTCATGTCAGAGGAAGGTAAATTCAAAAGAACTCTGATTTGTAAGTAAAATGTAATTATGACGTTCGAATAAGCGCATTAGGAACTTTGTCTTATCCCAAGTAAACTGCAATTGCAATTCTTTTTGTGATTCTGAAACATGTTTTCGTCGTTTTTTCCGTCGCATTTGCAGTCAAAAGGAAATTTATGTGTTTGGATTTTCTTTTATTGCGCATATCAGCATTCGAATTAAAACCTGTTAGCAATGCTTTGGTACGTACTTACCACCGTCGAAAATATTTTGTTCTTCTTTAGTGTATTTAGTCATTATAAACATGTGTTCCTTGTTATATATTTTCTACTTTGGAAATAGGTAGGTGTTCCAATCAATTGTTACCAATCATTAATACAAAATCAACATATCCTTAGTTATGATTCAAGTGCATATATGCCTGTTATACAAATACTTGGTATACAATGAACTCTAATTTAACTTTCTTATTTTTTCAGGTCATATTGGGAGCTACGGAATTTTCGGTAAGTATAAAACTACATTTAGTATCTCTTACTTTGTTTAATATTTGAGATTTAAAATGTAATGCAGGTTATTAACAAAGACGTTACACTACTAGGTGGTTGGTAGCTGTGTATCATGCGAGCATAGTTTGTTCATTAACTCATGCCCGGAAGAACAGTGGTTATGTGTTATGAGCCCAGAGATAAGAAGGGTGATGTATGTTGGCAATCACCCTTATATTGTACGATGAAACAAATAGCCTACGCGAAGCATTCAGTAGTTTGTGAACTTCTGCAAACAGTACAGCATAATTTACGTAATACACAACAGGTATCAAGTGAACACATGTTCAAGAATTGGACGATAGCCACGAAAATAAGCTGAGCTTATTGAAACAGTACTATCGGCGGTAGTGACGTTCACGTATTTAAATCGTTACCATTAGTACGTATCGTTCGGGATAAAGTGAGCACTAATAATTTAACCTTTGAAAAATATCACTATCCGTTACTGTTTATGATGCAACACTGACAATAGTTTTTTTACTACTTGTATTGTTGGCAGCGAATTACTGAATATATTCTCCGTTCACTCTAACCAGAGTTCTGAAGTTAACAAATAACGTCATATCATTGCACTTCGCTAGGCTCTAATTGGCTCAATTTGGACACGCGCTGACATACTTTTCCAACCGACAAAACTGTGTTCAGTTGGTGTCATAGAAAACAACAACGCACTATGTGTTAACACAATATGGCGTGAAAATGTCGTACATGTTGTCGACATACGAAGACAAAAATTACATAAAAATTTAAACAAATACTGACGTCATGTGCAATAATTTCAAAATTCAGTTGAAATTATCAAGCCATGACTAACGATCGTATTCAAATATTCTGGTACTAATGTAACAAAAACTTGGTACTACATGCAGAAAAAACGTCGTCAGTAAAATGAATGATTAAACTTACTGTAAAGTCCTCTTCGATTATTTTCTACTTCGATTTGGAAAAATCGCATTTGATAAATCACCAAAAAATATGTTGACAGTTCACGTCATATATTCGTTTTGTTTTATAAAGAATATTATGTGAGATTTTTATCCGTGTCTCTGTGCCTTCATCACCGCAGGTAGTTTAGTAATGAAGATATATATCAATGTTTCGAAAACCATGCAAGACATTTTCACTGTTCACGTCCGTCACATAACCTAAGCCGCAAGTTATACCATGTAAACATTACCGACGCGAGCAACGAGGACGCAAGGACGGGACGAAATAGATATAAAGGATTAAGGAATTTTGGTTCGGATGGACAGGAATGGGAAATGGATACACAAAAAAAACTCATTCGCAATAATCAGAACATTGATGTGTTAATGTCCAGAAATACATTGACAAAATAAAATATTAGATTGGTTTCTGATATCCGACTTATTTTTAAATTGGTTTCTATTATTGAACTAAACTTTCGGTATTTTCAGAGTATCGTACATCTCTAAATACTGGCAAGTATACAAAAAAATTCGTACTTTTAGCAGTGCGTTAGTCGTTAAATAACTCGTAATTCAAGTGTTCGGACGTGTCGTCCGCTAACCATAATTATAGTAATAAACATATAGATTGTATTTGCAGCATCTGTTAATATTATATATTTGCTAATAAAACTATCTCTATAGGTGATGGATTGTAAAGTTATACGTATACAGCAGATAACAAGGATCTATTTCTTATGCAAGGTCACATTTCTCGGCGGTCGGCAGCCAATGAACAAGTTTGTCTGCCATTTTTTTTTGTTTATCCTAAAACTCAGGTAAGAGTGAACGGAGAATATTTCTATGTATTTGCCTATATTAATACAACATTGGCAGAGATGAACCGAAATCGACATACTTGTATTTTATACGATTAATAAACTGTTTTTTTCTAATACTATATTGGTCACTACCGTCTGCACAATTTGTCTTCCACGGCGTTAGCTGTTACGTGCGGAAAGATAAAAATTGGCTGAATGTATGAGTGCTCTCTTTACCCCGAACCTTCTATAAACAAATGTCAAGTACAGAACGGCCTCTGAGTAATGCCTCGTCGCCCGGTCTACCAAGAGATTTCCAATATGTCTGTTTCAACGCATTTTGAAGGTCCTAGCGCATAACCGTTGTGCTTCCGGACATGAGCTAATGAACGAAACATTTTCACTCGGTATCCAATTACCTACCACAGAGCCAATTAAAATTCTGTAATTAATTACGTAGATATTTATTTGATAAGCTATTCGTTCAATTAGTTTCTAATCAAACGTTTATTCTCGCTTATAAATCTACATAAAGTATAATTGCATTTCACTTTTAGTCTATACAATGATCAGTGAAGGAAGATTCCTCTCGTTCACATTAAAAATAATCAGTTTTGAATTTTTTTTGTGGGAGGGTATGTTACAACCATTTGTTCGTTTCCTCCTTTTCTATATGAATGTTCAGCTTAATTGTAATGGGTGTGTATTTTACTTTTTACATAAAATTCTCAACAAGACGGATGGAACCGGTTACGGTCGTTCACGCAACTTCATTGTGTCTGTTATTACTAGTAGGTATATTTTATTACTTTATTTGCATTCATTTCTTCTATATTAATATCAACGGTATGTCTATTGCTTTGAAAATTCGCTACTGATCCCGCAGTCAGCAGTTTTACGCATCTTGTGAATTCCTTAAACAATACTATTTTAGCTAACACGACGATCGACACGTGTAAAGTCCAGTTTACACCGAAGAAATAACAGTGACAATGTTAATAACAAAATGTTAGTTACAAAATTGTATCACCATATTCTAAGATATGGTACACTATTTTATAGCAATGTTGACAGCAAATGTGTTATTAACTTTGCTGAAAACACAAATGTTACTAACAAAGTAGTATGAATGATGAACGGT
The DNA here is from genome assembly GCA_003012365.1 of Medauroidea extradentata. Taxonomy (NCBI): domain Eukaryota; kingdom Metazoa; phylum Arthropoda; class Insecta; order Phasmatodea; family Phasmatidae; genus Medauroidea; species Medauroidea extradentata. The sequence continues at coordinate 71,610 of PNEQ01094370.1, read as the reverse complement.
AGTTAATAAAAATATTGATGGTAAAAATGCCTACAACATTATTGATAAAATTGCTAGTAATATTTGTTACCAACAATATTTGATCTAGACATCATTAGAATGGGATAGGAAAGTAATGTTATCAACAGTGTTGGTTACACTCATTAACATGTTTCTAAATCGCATAACTTTTGTTGTTAGCAAATGTTTTCAACGAATTGTTAGCTGGAAATGTTGTTACATTTTTATAAATATTTATAAAGTTAGTAACAGAATGTTGGCAACAATGTTGATAACATTATGTAGTCAAAAATTTTCAAGCATTTGTACAACATTCATAACTTCGTTGAAAACACTTGTTATTAGCAATGCTATCGTTGGTGTAATCTAGGCTTAAAGAGGTTTGAATAAACAACTTAAATTTTTTCTTCGTGCATCGCTAAATATTTCAAGATTTTTCTCTACTCTGTAGTAACAGCAGTGAACTATCTGTAAACTATTATTGTGTCGATATACAAACCGTCATATCAATTTTAAAATTTGCCACATACTTTGAACAGCTGTTCATCAAGTATAATATAATAGTTACTTTAAAAATCGTAACATTCTTTGCTAACATGTTCTAGAACACCAGACCCCAACAGGCTTCTTAAATACAATTTTAAGCCACTGCCTTCATATTTTTTTAACTACCCATCTTTCTGAATTAACATGATAGAAATTCGCGTGCTCCTTAGGTCTCATCGAAAGTAGTATTAAAATAATACACACGCTATTATTTTAACCGAAAGAATGAACGTTCAATAAGCGAGACGATACAATTGTTTGAGATTGTGTAGTGCTTGTGAAATGTATTGATAAGTCACTGCGTTCTCTTCCGTAGCTTAAAGTATGTTACATGAACTAACAAGATTTTCTATTAAAACACGATGGTAATTTAAATTAAATGCAACATAAATAACGTTTTACCCTACTAACGCAGTATGAAGCCAGGCTAATAAGGTTATGTAATTGTGCCTTTTATATAGACGTGTTTCTCCTCAAACCTTTTGAAACTGTAAACCGTATTTTTTTAAACATGCTCACACGTGGTTCTCAATGTGCTAAATTTACATTTAGACTTTTGTTTCATGCTGCGTTCATAATTATTAAAACAGCGAAAAATAAAATGGTTATTTTGATTACACGACATATCTAAGAAATACATCAAACTCAGTATCAGTGTCGGCTCATGGATTGTTTCCAGGTGGGGCTGCAGTTGCCAATAGCTGTACAGGGTTGTGCGCTGGTTGACTCTACAGCCACTGACACACTGGTGTGCAGGTACCCCTTACTACCGAGTGGTCACAAAATATCTAGTTGCTGGTAAATACTTCATGGTCACTGGTATACGGCGCGGTTATCAAGCGTGTACAGTTCCAACTATCTTCAGCCCCACATTGCAACAACCCACGATCCGCCACTGCTCAGTATACACATTTACCTTGAATGTTGACTCGAATTTTATGTACTTTATACATGGGGATTTAAAATTGATAAATGGCGCTTAATTTAATGTATTTGAACCTACGAAACAAAGAAATATTTATTTATCAAAATTTCGAATAATCCGGCGATACTACAGTATTTTGTTAAAATTGTTTTTACAGTATATTATTTTAATTAAAGTCAATTAAACAGTTTGATAAGGTACAACTACTAAACAATGTTTATAGTTCAATCAGCCTAGGTACACATGATACTTAGTAGAAGATTTGAACTATTTTGTAATTTGTCGGTGCCGGGTTCATATTACGAAAATGGTGGCATTTTGAAAATTTTTTCATCACACGAGATACGCGAGGTAACTTTTTTTTAAGAATCTCTGTTATTAGTTTTATTTAATCTCTGTAAACTCGACTCTTCTGAAGTACCCGACTACTTAGTGCCGTAAGATGAGACGGTTTTTGGGTATTTTAACAACTATGTCTTAAGGCCATGATCTTTTATTTATTACAAACAATTGCACGCATCTTGAATATTTTTTAAACAAAATGTTTTGAAATTTTCAAGACTGTGTACAGTCATACGATACACAATTTTGCCACCATTTTTTTTAAATAATGTACCGTTTGCTAGCGAAATATTATTTTCCGTTATTTTGGTTTATTCTGACAACAAAATACTCTACGTGATATTTCAGAGGTATATACAAGTGCAAAACTACCAGAATGAATTTTTGGTGTATGTATTAATTTGTGTTTAAAAAAATATCTTCGAAACCTCTGAAAAACTAAAGAGCGAGGCCTTAAGAGCCGAACAGGGTGAAGTAAGGTGAAGGGACTGCACAAGATACATACCCGAGCCAGGATTCGAACCCAGGTCTTCTCGTACCGTAGACCGGCGCTTAACACACTACTCACACCGTTTTCATATTTTACGGGTTTGCATTCGGAGTACTTTTTATCACGCGATATATCATAAGTTTACATTATATGATGTATGTCAAACTTGATACAAAGTTATTCGAATATTTTATAAGTTATTAATCTTATTATGTTATTACCAAAATTGTCGCAACAAAAACATTTCTTGATCACGTAAGTTATCTAAAGGAACAGTTTATCTAAAATTTAACAAAATCGAAAATCATCTAGTTTCAAGTACAGTACATAGGCATAATTTTCACGTATTTTGTTAACAACGTTAAATTTTTCCCCTTAAAATAACATGTATATATATTAGTTATACGAGAAATTTGCAGAACAATATTTTTTAACTTTTCAAACAACGTACACATTTAATACTAATTAAGGTTCGATGTGATTGACGTTATATGTTTGTGATGTGTTTAATAATGCACGTCACTTAATTTTGACGATCTCACAAAATAAACGAATACATTTTAACACGTATATCAAGCAGATTTGAGTTTAACATGAACAAACTAAGCTATTGCTTGACATTTTAAAATCTACGTTACTAATTTTACGTTTGGTGATTTGCACTCAATATGAGAAAAGTAGGCAACCTATTCATTCTAATAACTTTCTATGTTTCTATGAATTATGTTGTTGTAATAAGCGGATTTTTTAAACTTTTATTTACAATTCTAAAATGCTTATAAACAATAATTTTCCTGGCTTACTCCATCACTTTTGTGGCAATTAATAGAATTCTAAAAATACATTTATGGTTCCGTTGTATCCTATGATCGGAAATTTTAATTTTTTGAGGCCGGGTGCGAAGATTTCACTGGAATATAGGTGTATAGAAAAATTCTTTATGAAATATTTTGTACAGATTGACATTAGTTGCCGTTATAACTGCTTTAATAATACATGTGAATTTCAAAATGTTAGTTTAAGATACGACACTAGCATTGTGTGAATAAATACAATTGCTTTTTCGGTTTATTTTGTTATTGGTAGCGTGTGTTATATAACTTTTCTTCACAGTTCCTTCAACAAAAAATTAAATTTAAATAGGATAATAAAATCTTTCCTTGACTTTTTTTTAACTTGAAATGCATTATAACCTAGGGTTTCATGTCCCTCTGGAAAATATTTTTGGACTTATGCCATTGTGAGAAAACGTACTAGGCAGTGTTAGTTACCGTCCAAAAATATGTAAGAAACACGTAATTCTGTAATGCTGATTAAATATATAAATACACGGAAACTAACTAAAACAATATAAACGAAATCAATATTAACCATAGGTAAGTAATGTAAGATGATGTAAAAATTAAGATGTAGATGAATACGACGAGAACTACACAGACGACATAACGAAGTAGACACACAGTAAAATGGTAAAGCTTGTTACTGACTTGACCGCAGCGTAGCGTGGCTCGGCGGTGGTGCGCATACCTTTGGGCGTCGCGCGGCAACAGGCAAGTATATAATAGTTTTGGTGTGCCTCTTTCAGTGTCTGCAATGTGTAGCCCGTGTTCCTGCTGCAGATAATGTTTTCTAGCAAAAGTACTCTGGAGAATATCATAATATTTGGTCTGCTTGCAAGTAAAAAAAAGACAAACATTCGTGGTTGCATAAAATTAATTATAATAATTAAAAGACAAATGTCTTAGAGTGATTACTATACTAACTTCCAAACTTATTAAACAAGAGATACAAGTTCTATAAGACTATTATAGTATTTTGAAATTGCTCAAGAAAATATTTTTAAACTGATGCGTTACATAAGGTTGATTACACGAAAAGTAAAATAATAATAATAATAATTAAATGCTGTGATGTGAATACTTAACAACCTTTCTGCTGGTTACCTTCAGATGCTTATGATTCAGTTACAGAACAGAACATATTTTAGATAGATTTACAAAATGAACATAATTAAAGAAAAAGGCAAACAGAAACAAGTCCGAAATAACCCCCACCCCTCTCCGAACTATCTTCAAGTATTAGCCACAATTTCAACATACAGAAAATCTGCTTGGGTGGCTACACCCAGCTCGCTATGATGGGAGGCGAACGCGCTAGTCTCTACATAACCGCGCCCGCTGTGAATATGAAACAACAACTACGTGAATGTGATGTAATTCGTTTACCTTAACTTTTCATTTCGATAATATCGATTATGTTAAACGAAAGAACTGTCTATTACCGCCTTTATTAATATTTAATTTAATCATCACAAGTTATGCACATTACATTCAAAATACATTTCAATAATTTTAAACAATGCGTAATATTTTAATTTCAATAAATTTACAATTAATTATGTACTCACATACTAATTTCAACACATTAGCTGATTTTATATTGTGTGAATCTTCTATATTTCGTTATGTCTAACATTTACTGCATCTATGTTTTCTATTTTAAAATACTGGCTTTTATTAATTAACTGGCCGTTCTATTGGGGTAGCTGTTCCAATGGCGGGTGATTATTTGTGATTTTTTTACCCCACAAAGCTGTACTCTGAGTGACATGAAATGTGTATTTAAATGTGACGACACTGATCATCTTTGGTGTATACAAGTTTTGTTCTGCATGGATTATTAATTTTTCCACAATCAATAAATGCTCAACTCAGGGTAGAGTACAGCCAAATTTTCTTTAAAAATTCATAACTTTAATATGGTTGTGAATCTGAGTGTAAATGTTGGTCAATTTGGTAAATCTTGGGCCCCTCTGTCACTCGCCTTTATCTGACGTCTACTCCCGGAGCAATCTTTATACATTCTGATGGAATGAAGTGAATACGAACATATATGATGCATGAATATAAATAAAATGTCTTACACTTAAACGGTTACTTCAATACACTAAGTATGTTTGATTTAAAATCAGCACGTTTCTATAACTAACCTAACTCTGTTCAGACAACAAACATTTTTAAACCAAATAATTTGGTTCCCTGTATTTAAAAATACAATTAGATTATTTTAACAATTTTAATATTTTACCATTTTTATATGTTATGTAGTTGTTACTTTTGTCGCAAATAATTCATTACAATATTGTCACTTTTTATGTTTTTATATATGCTTGTGAGATCCCTATGTTTTCGGTAGGTAAGGACATCTTTGTTTCTTTTCAATTTCTGTCATAAAACAAAAAAAAATGTTCATCGGAAGTTTTATTTTATAGCGAGTATTAACGTGACTTCTATTCTGCAAATAAAATTCTAGTACATTATATTTGTTTTGAATAAAACGTTTATATCATCTGGCCATCTGCGGTTGTATCAACCTACCTACACTATTTTCTGTCGTTGCGCAGTGAATGAACATTCTATAGCCAAAATGGCTGGCAATTAGATGTTTCCCTATCTTAAATATGTGTTTGTTATTGGCAATAAAATCTAAGGTATAACATAGTTATTTAATAAGTACATTTTATCTCTTAAATAAATACTGACGTAAGAATGTAAAATATTTAATTATTTTTATATTATGTTACTATATATCAATCTTATATCGGACATCTATTACATAAAATAACTTATGGGTGTTGCAGTTAATACGATTGTAATCTTAAGAGCATATATGTACGTATAATATAGTGTCAAGATCGTAATTCTTATTTTAAACAACAGCGACTTAATATGATGTGGGTGTTTATTTGTAGAGATGCGAATTTATCATCATACAACATCACATGAATTGTGTGATGTAAATACATCATTCGCTTTATCGATTTTAAAGTTTTGGGTTTTAGCAGCGTTGCTACATTATCTTAATAAAAGTTACGTCAAAAATTAGAAAAATTGCTTTACATTCTTTTGTGTACCACGAGGAGAAAAACGACCTTTGGTAAGAAACTTAGTAACAACTTACGAACCTATTACATATCGTTGCATTCACACTTTACTAGTAAATTTGTTGATAAAATACTTTAGAGAATAGCTAATCCTTGAAAATTTCCTGAAACAAAGTAATCATAACATTTTGTAAACTATACGGCTCTTTTTAACTATTGTGTTAATAATAAATATTTTTATTATTTTTAATTGGGATTTGAAAATTTCCCCAGCCCCGAACAAGCCAGTGTTTTGGAATATGTTTCATGGGAAAATTCAACTTAAAGAAAAAAAAACAACTTAAAAGTAAGGACCTCAGTTTATTCCCGAAAATTATGCTTTACCAACATTAATGTAAGGAGTCTTTAATCATGAGCGAATGTTTTGAACGAGCATAGAAATAATTACTAACTTCATAGTGTTTTAATGGAAACAGAACGGAAATATTTGTTGCTGCGTATGAAATGGTTAAACAGAAATTTGGTAACTGTAAGTAAAGCACTAAATTAAAAAATATCGTTATATTTAGAAGTTAACTTAAATAACACTCGTATTTACATTATAAATGCATTATTCGACTAATATCACATCTGGTGATTAAAACCAAGGAGACCACTGTAATAAAGAAAAGGCCCGTACAGAGCAGGAAATACAAATACAACCAACACCTACGAACAGGTTCGTTGACGTTCGTTAGGGCAGTGTGGTGTAACCACGACCAATAAAACACTTCCAACGCATTCGTTAGTATTTTTTCACGTTCCGTGAACCGGCGCTACATTAAATAGAGTTCGTTGGTCCTCGACGGCGGTGTGTGCAATGTTTTGTTGGCTTCCAACGTTGGCCGCGTGTGGACGGCGCTCCCAATGTCGAATTTGGCAGCCGTTTAATCGAACGCGTTTGCTTGCGTTGGTTGGCTGTGGCGCAAGGGCCGTGGCGTGAGAATTTTTGAATCCTAAACATTCTAAAATTGGCCATATTGCTAACAATGGATGCATATTCCTTTTGGTTGTTCGATGCTAAGAATCACTTGTATCGCACTCATTCTACCGGTTTTGTCTTTAAGGGTTTTGTAATTTTGTTAACGGCGTTTCGGCATTTCTTACTATTAAAACTGAGCTCATACATATCATAATTTTTAAAACGTTCATGGCAAATGACGAAATTCAATCCAATGCACTTGAATTATTATACATTTTTACGAACCATAATCGAATATACTTTTACATATGAGTAAGTTGTCGTCGCAGTATATATAGTGAATGTAAAAAATAGATGTTGAGACATTTTAAATTTAATTCTTGTGCCTTAGGTTTTTGCTACTTATTCTTACAGTTCGATAATAATAAATTGTATACAACTTTATGTAGACGTAACGTAAAACTATTTAAGTTTACGAAATGTTACTAGGTTTGTCGAGCTCGAATAATTCGCAAAGTTATCAAAATTGGTGTTATTATACAAAATGTATAATAAGGTAATAGCTAATTTATCGCTTGTTTTAGATCCCCATATGAAAAACTAATTCTTTCTTTTAAGCTCACTGTTTATTGTAGTTGAGCAACGTGTCCACGTGACGAAAAAACATTGTGTAACACTCCATGTTTCATTTGGTAAACTCCTCTTGGTAACGTAATCAACAAAAATACAACGAACATCTGTAAACTCAAAAACAGTGCAGGTATATTATAGGTAATAATTATTTTAGATACCTTAATTTTGTATCGAAATATATTATTTTCGTTACGTAATAAAAATAATTCTTTTTTAGAGTAGCAATGGTTTGGTTCTATATTAGTAGGCTACCAAAGATAACAAAAATACCATTTGACGCTTTCAACAAATTTAATCAAACTTGTTTTAAATAAATTGATTATAATAAGTAACGAAGGTACGACGGATAACACCAAATTTCATCTCGAGGCGTACGAATACAAATGCAATAAATATTTCAAACGTCCGAAAAGTAATCCCGAGAGCCACTTATCAATTTACTCGTTGTTACCTCGATCGAACTCAAGGCAAGCTGCTGTTAGCATACATATCAAGAAACATATTTTGAAACATCATTTATAAAATTACTAACGAAAGTAATGGGACGTCTGTTTTGTGTAGTTTCGTTTCCAAAGCGCGAGAGGTTCAATTGTCTGTAGGATTACCTGGAATTGGAATTTTGTAAAACCTAGTACACATTGCCATAGATGCGTGGGTTATTTTAGTACTACGGTTTTCCCCACTACAGATTGAAACCCCTTTACTGTGCTATGTAACCTACTTTTACACCATCTGCGTTAAAATTCTTCAATTAATAAAACTATCGGAATCGCATCATTGCTACACGCCTATTTGTTTGGTTACCCGCCTTACAAGACAGTCGCAATGCCTGCATATGTTTCAAGTGATAATTATTTTGTATTTTAAATGACAAAAATTTGACTTCCTATTTTCTGGAAAATGGTCCACTCTAGCCTCTTCCGACAAGACTTCCTTATTAATTACACTTTTTCACCTGGTCAATGTTCTGTAGTACAACATGAATACCAATAACGTGCTCCAGAGTTACGAGCCAAAACAAGAACTTGTATCCCGTTTAAACGATTATGTGCCTGCGATATTAATAAACCAAATATCTGAGAATAAAGGACAGTCATTGTTGACACAGTGCTCAGAGTATCGTTGATTAATATGCAGTAGTTTTTGAGTTATTAATTCATTTGTAATTCGAAAATATATTTTCTCCCACAATTTTCACTTTAGGGGCATATTAAAACCTCATTTTCGTCATGGTTATCTTATATATATTGTAAACGTAATATCTACCTAGTTATGGTGTTAATTCGTATGAGGAGCATATCTTGCACACCGAGGTCTTTGGCACGTAACGAATGCCAATACCTTAGCCTGCCCGTTCACCTGATCGTAACCCTTTTGACTTTTGGCTGTGGGAACATGTTAAGACCGTGGTGTATGCAGTCCTCAAACATAATGTGGACACACCAAGGGAACACGTGTTCCATACCTGCGACGCAATCTGGCAACAATCAGGGATGTTCCAAATAATGCGTGAGTCCATGCGACGCAGGGTGGAGGGCTGCATTGCAGTGTATAGCGGTCACATCGAGCACCTGTTGTGACGAGTAGTTCACGGACATAGAGTTCATGGACAATGTGTGTAGTACACCATAACTATGTAGATGTAACGCTTACGACATATGTGTATAGGACCGATATGTCGTCTTTGATGCTTACTCTACACCCTCTGTAGTTATTGTAACCTCTTTACAGGAGAGCCTGTATGTATATATAGATAGAGAGAGAGGAGGGAGAAAGAGATAGAGAGAGAGTTTATTTGCATCCCATCTTAAATTTTTGTATTTTTTAAATATATGCATGTATGCCTTCGAGAAAATAACACATGAATAAATACTTACATTATGCCATTTATTCTGAACTACTGTACTGATTGTACACCTAATTTATAGGCCTACTAGGACATTTCTCACTAAGCGCGTAGGTTAATTTGCACCAATAATGAGGAAAGTAATCAAATGAGATATGCTTTAGTTATGCTTGTAACTACTTGATGTGGTATAATTTTGTGAGTTTATATTATTTATGATTAACAGAAAAAAAAAATTTTCTGTGCATTTTAAATCTATATTTTGAATAGTATATTATGTTTGTATTTTTGTTAAATGATTAATTTTTATATTCAAGGGACATATTTATATTATTATATTTATATTAAAATTTAATAACGCTGTAGCCAATAAACTTCATGAACATGTAAAGAAAGGGTATTTCAATATACACGTTTGCAATTTTATTATGAAGTTCTTTTTTGGGGGGGTTTGGTTTAGTATTGTATCCATAGCAGTTTTATGCGCCTATCCAAGGCTGTACAAAGGCAAGGTGTACATTTTCTTTGTATTCGTTTTCGCTAGCTCGTGCTTTCTTCAAGTCGTTGTAAGAGCGATATCGGGACGGCAAGGTCGTAACCACCAATGGTTATGTGTGAGACAGTCGTAAGATTCTCACCTTTATTGCACAGTATCTGACAATGCCTTCCTACGTTAGAAAGGGGGAGAATGCTGAAAACGCAGTATTACGAAACAGTGAGAAACTAAGTTCATGTTTCATGAGTGAAAGTACATTTTGGCTTTCAGGCGAAGTTTCTTGGCAATTAAAATCTTCTTTATGTGTGGCTTAGTTTGTTGAAAAGTATGAATTAATATCTCCAATACTGTTACTTTGTGTTTCATCCGTAAGTTGAAGTCATGTTTTTGCTGGTCACTCAATTTAACTTTTCGAATTTGTTATATATGTGCTTAAATTTCAAGGTAATAATGCATTAAAATTACTACTTAAGAAACGGTCTGGTAAACATTAACTACTTAAATATCCAGATGCATCACATTATATTTTTAATAACCCTAAAAATTGTTATGGTCCCAGGAAATATCTGTATAAGTTGGAGTGCAAAATAAAGTGACAATAGTTATTTTGGTTCACGAAGTAAGTGAGGTGTGGTCGGTTAATCACACACGTCGGTAGCCGATGGTAGACAAATGCAATGTTAGAGAGAATTTCTCAACATGAAAATGCGCCATGGAAGCACATTTGTTATGCTACGACTTGCGGGACGTCGTTGAGACTTCGCCAGAAGTCTCCAAGGTCAACAACTCGTCGAACGAAAATGAAGTAAAGCCTACTCATGACTCGCCATATATTTTTTGATTAAACGAATAATTCCCACATCCGAGATACGAAAACTGCAGTGAAGCATGGAAGTAACTAGAGAATGGATTTGGAGAATCTAGTCTCACACGGCGTGTTGGCTTGCTTAGAAATTAGGTTACCATGGTATTGGACAAGTGTAATGTAGATCTGTCTATTCTTGTTACGACAAGATTATAACAACCGCCTTAAAATATAACGCAATTAAGTTCAATATGAGCAAATAGTGGGTAGAAACGTTGCTCTTAGCATGCTTACCAGATCAATATTGATTATAGTACTTGAAAATTCGGTAACACTCACACAGATGACAACTTTGAAGTGAAACTCCTGCAAGATACCAAGAGTGAAGGTTTAGGACAAAGTTGAGAATCTGCTTCGTATTCTAAGAGACAATCTCAAAAGATTTAAAGGTGTTATTAAATGTAATGGGCCCATCCATATTGCAAAGTTCTTCCCAAAAAGCCAGAGAAGGGTACAAACAAGGAATACGAAGGTAATTATGTAGAAGCAAAAAAAAAAAAAAAAAAATACAAAAATTTGGAACACTGACAACCATAAGGGCTTTTTAGCTGTAGAACGCCGACATGGGCACAAAAGAGAAATGTGGACTTTAGATTCATGCTCTTCAACATACATGATAAACTGTGTCAGTAAACATACACAATGTTATACCTAATAGTAGTTCAAATCTAGTTGCAGATGGGTTGGATTTATCAGTTTATTTTCCTAAAAATGTAGCCTTGAGGTTTTTAAATTGCACTGAAACTGTGGTAGTAGAGGTATAAAATGTTCTGAAAATAACCTATTCAACTGTCAGTGAGCAAAATAATGTATGTTGGTTACATAGTAACATTTAATAAAACAGGGTGATATATACAGAGGTCAAGCAGTGTTTTTATATGTACAAGAATGATTTTTTGTGGAATCGCAGTTTGGTCCACTTAAATCGGAGAGGGATGCATACAATTTATGAGATTTCAGTGGGGATAGAAAACGATATTGTGATTAATTACCCTTGTGAAGAATGTGTTATAAAAAAGCAATCTCGATTTTCATTCAATCCTAGCAAAAGTTTTTTCGGAAAACATTCTCAACGTTGTTCATTCCGAAATCTGCGAATCTATGGAGACACGAATATTTTTTTAACTTTCATTGACGACCACTTTAGAATGGTTTCTGCATATTTTCTGAGAGAAAATACAGGAGTAATCAAGATAATTAAGGAAGTTAATACCAGTGTGGTAAAAAAACCGGATAGGGTGAGCAATAAACTCAAGTCAGACAGTGACACGGACGTTTAAGAGAATTGTTCGTTAGCTCACTGCTAGATACAGCCCACAGCAGAATGTTATCGCTAATAGGGCAAACAGAACGTTGTTCAGAAAGTTCGAACAATGCTTTTAGGCGCAGGCCTCCAATCAAGATATTTGGTAGAATCTGTATCCATGGCAGCATTTATGAGCAATCGTTCCCCGTAAGCTACGGTAGGGAACATGACACATCCTTATCACAACTCAGTATATTTATTTTTAAGGCTATGGCGTAGTACCCGAAGCCACAGAAAAGAAAATGGGATGGCAAAATAAAATCTGTTGAGTTTTGTGATATTGACAAAGGCTGCTAGTTCCTTAAAATTAAAATGGCAACGTTATGATCAGCAGGGATCTAACTCACGTTGAAAGTGGGTGTGAAAATAATAAACCTTCTGAAGAATATATAAAAACTAATGTAAACTCTACGACTGTAGCTTTACAGGAGATCAAAGAAGACTTAACACCTCAACATGATGACAGCACATCAAACCAATATCTGGACGAAAGAATATTTTTTTAGTTAGAGGATGAAACCGAGTGAAGAGAACTGACTTGTAAGGTCTCCAGCGGTCCTTAACTTACCGTAAACTTAAAATCTGGCCAGAACAAATAACCTACTAAGTGAAGTGTGTAGTTCTCTTAAGAGCTTGATCAATATTGATGGTGCACTTCAAAAAGTTATTAAAGACTATGTCAACAGTTATATTCAAAAGGAATTTTCTTCGCAGAAGAAAATTAATGCTGTTGAAGAGGTAAATCTAACAAATGGTGGTAACCCCCTGAAAACAAAACGGATGCTGAAAGTGAAGACATGCAAAAACGACAATCCGGTAACATTCTAAGTTCGGCTTATGATACGGGTTGCTGCCAAGTGTGCGGTATTTTTGACAAAGAAATTTGTTCACTTGCTGCTTAGTATTCCCCCATTTGATAAGAGAAGGTTGCCTATATTTGACCACTTTCTTTGTTTTCCTTAGAAATTAATTTTGTTTCGTAAGCAATTGGAAAGTTATAGTATTCAAATTATTCATCACTGAATAAATTTCATCATATGTAATGATATGTTCATATATAAAACCCATTACTTGTATCGAATTCCAAAAACTTCACGTATATAAACAGTTCAATTTGGGAAAGAGGTCACCTAATTTGGACCCAAAGTTGCCTAAATTGGACCTAAAAAGTACCTATGAAAGTAACATTAGTAATATCATTTGAGTCTTGGCTGCACTTCGCACATTGAGTGTGTACTTATAACCTACAGTGCATACTCTGGATCGTACCACCTTTTTTGTCTTTATCACACAAATCTCTGAACCAGTTTTCACCATATTCTACATTATTTTCTTCATAGCTTTCGTGTAGCTTGAAAAGTAATTCTTTCTTCAATTATTTCAACTGAGACAGCTTTCCATTTTGAGCAAGTACTTTTCGATCCTTTTTTTTTTTTGCACCGTTGTAAACCAAGATTGTACAAAAAGACACAAATGTTTATGTAGAGAAGATGAGCCAAAACAAGGCAGGGAGGCAGAATTTAGCGGAAGATATATTCATTATTTATATTATTTTTTGCAAATAATCCAAGATAATTTTGAGGTCTAAGACTGAATTTCTGTGTGACTATAAGAGTATGCACTCAATAATCGGTCAAAAATATCATGCGTACTTAATTATTTCTCGCATTAATTTAAAAAAACGAAGCGAACGAAGTCACTGGCAAAATCTACTTACGTGATAATAACCTTCGTATTTATTTCATTTTTAAATAACTAATAGCCTACTTCATAAATACACACCCAACCCACACACACACGCAAATACATCAACACACACAAATATATGGATACATACATTCGTGCATATGAGTTTTCCCCCAAAAAACACTCTATCCAGTAAAATTAGTGCTATTTTAGCGAAATGGCGGGGAAGTTTTAAGAAAACTGATTTTTGTACAGATATTTAAAAAAAAAAAAATTGTGTATTATATACTTGAACCTTCATATTAAAAAAAAAAATGGCAGCCAAAACAAGTTTTTAAAAAATATCCAAACATACGTTATCTACAAAATAAAATTGTTAAAGAATATGACGAATCACATAGTAATCTACAAAAATTATCTCATCAATTTGTTTTCACGTATGATGCATCGTTTTCGCGCTACGCCCTTCTAAATATTCGCACTTTACCACCTTCTTCCTATGAGCCTTATTGAAGTTTTAATAAGTCCAAGTATAATGTAAAAAGGTTTTTGTACGTACATTTTGTTTTGGGCAGCTGTTGACATGATTTATTGAAACGTATGTATGGGTGAGAGTTTAATAAACCGTATTCTGTATATTTAAGTATACAATTATTGAAAACTACTGCAGTAGAATACTTCTTTTAACACCATCATTAAGGTAAACTAAATTACGGGTTTTATTTAAAAGTGATTTTATGTATACGCATATTCCTCTACATTAAAAATGCACAGTTCTCTCTCTGTCTTCTTCACTCTTGCAATGTCAAACGCTTAGCAGCTTTACTAAATACATCTATTAGCTGACACTTTGTAGACGGCTCCGCTTCTACATTCATAGATCTTGTGTCATTTAGTATGAAGTACGGTTCAAGTTTTTTTCTCAATTCATGGTAAGTTTCGCCGTTATGTTCACTAACACGGTCATTAGAAATTTCTATTTCCTTCGATGTGCTTGGGAATTCTGCACATTGGCCTGTTTCATCTTCATGATCTTAGTCATGAATACAAGACAGTTTGTAATTCAGGCAAGATCCTCTGCTGTAGTGATTTTTTATTATTGAAACTCTTCAAACTGGCCTTTCTTCAACAATTTTTTGGAACACAACATTCTGTAAATTTACAGAAAATTGATTATAGGAGACGATTTGGAGCAGGTAGAAGCATCAATGAAGCTGGAAAAACATATTTTTGTTGTTAATTTTGAACGATTCTTGCAATGGGGGCAAATTACAGAAAAAATAAGTAGTTTGGACATACGTCATTACAGCAAATAATGTGTCACAGAAAACCAGAGAATACACACAAACAAACAGACAAGTAAGCAAAGAAAAGTACTTTTCTAGCAACTGGTAAACAAAGGTAGAACACATATACAATTCAACAAGGAATTCAGTCATTACAATAAAATAACACAAACAAGCACTCAAGCACAAAAAAAAACCGTTGCATTTTGTTTTGTCGCAAGGAGACCATTGTGTTCGTCTGTTTTTCATTGTCTTACTGTCCACAGCTACTATTCTATTTGTTTTCGTTAGTTTTTTCAAGGTTTCTGTGTTTCTGCTGTGTTTTGTCGTTCGTTTCGTTTTGTCTGTTTGTTGTTGTAATTGTGTTTTGTCTGTTGTTGCGTACTTACTGATGGAATTCCTTTTGAGGAATAATATTCTGAGTTATTTATTTTTTCGTGTAAAAAATTTGACAAGTCTTTTTTTTTCCTTTCCCAAAACAGCTTATGTAGTATCACAGCCTGTAAATTCATTGGATTTCGTTACTTGGACATTCTCCACTGCGAAATAAATGACTGTCAAAGAAAACTAAAATTAATATAAAGACGTTCATAAGCAGAGTATGCTTTAGTCAACAGTATACCTAATCATCATGTTGACTAAAGCATACTCTGCTTTTGTATGTTTTTCTATTATTTTTAGTTTTCTTTGACAGTAATTTATTTTGCAATGGAGTATGTCCAAGCAAATAAATCCAGTCTTGCACTCCCATTGAACAGTTCTTTCAAAGATCGTACCGTAAATGCATATGAATACATACAATTTTTCCCTAAACTTCCTTACACAGCAGACTGTAAGACAAAACATTTCGGGATTTCACTGTTTTTCTAAACTGGGTTTAACCAAAATATATTTCGTGTTCTAGAGGGGCATCCGAAGAAAGTAACACAAAGAAGCTCTACATCTTCTCTTGTGGACACAGTTTGTACCTCTGTATCAGTTATATCAATGGCTGTAGAAATTATTAGCGTGTGTGCATATAATTGAGTGTGTTTCACAAGAAAATGATTGTTTTCAAATACCTATGTTAACATTGAAATCATTCCTATTTTGCTGTAACTGTCATATAAGAAAAAAATTGGGATGTAATTGCAGTCATATTATCATCAAAATCTATTTCTGGTGAATAATGTTTGTGGGATCGACGTAATCTTTGCAATATTTTGTGATTTATATATAACCATTGACTAACAATAGCATTTTATTATTTGGCGACATTTCCATCTCGGTAAACAGTTTCCCAGTGTGTGAAGTAATTACATGGAGACCTGTACTGTATGTTTCATGGTTGTTAATGGTTTCGTCACCAAGAACTCCTGTTCTGATGGCCATTATCTTGTCTGAAACCGGAAAAGAATGATATCTGGGAAACCACTGGTCCAGTTTTGTGATTACTTAATCGTATCTGGTTGCACGGGAATCATGCCAGCCTGTGTGTTACTCTGCAGTGTGTGAATTATGCAAGGATAGGTTTTCTAATCCTTCACAGATATTCTGCAGCACTGGAGATCCAAGAACCCATCCGGCCAGATCACTTCCTTGGAGCCCTCTCCTATTCTCCCATAAGGGTATGTTCGACAGTCACATCCGCCCAGCTCAAAGACCACGCCAATATTTATCGATTCCTCGAACTGTGACATAGCAATGATATACAAATTTATATGATTCTGCTATATGCATTCTTACTTTTAAGTTTGCCATGTGTTGCAAACGAAGTTGACATGACGTGATGTTTGAAAAGTGATCGTAAGCATGATAGAATGAATGATTGGGATCACACAATTTCGACGTGTAACTGCCAGTTCGAAAAAATTTTGTGTGACATGATAATTTGTTTAAATAATGTCACCATTCTGAATCCATTGTTGTGCAGTAGCATCATTCTTCCATGCTTCTGAAGATCTTGCAGCTCGACACAGACGTTTTCCTCAAATTGCATCAAAACTTCTTTATTCATTACAAACTCCTAGAATATAAATACATCCTAACATGCATTTATAACATCCTACAGAGCAGTGTGATCATCTTACGTGAAGTTTACAGCTCGCTTTACTAACATTGCCAATACTTCATGAACTAACATTGTGACCTACGTGCGTAAGCCATTATTTATCCCACATCACGTAAAAATGATGTAAGTAAATGAAAACCACATAGTCTTACTATGATATTAACATTCAGTTTTTCGGAGGAGTTTGCGATTATTAGTTTTGCCTTAAAACAAAGTGGTTAAACAAATGCTACCAACATTGTTGTTTGATTTATTTATTTTCTTATTACCATATATGTGTACAAAGTTGTGTTCAGAACATTGCAGCTATTTGGAGTGAGATTTACGAATGAGATATTATCGCCTTTTCTCATAAAGATTTTTTTTTATTTCCATTAAGCAATTTCATTCAAGCAGTCCTTGATAATATATCCTTTTATTATATGTACATAATATAGTGCCAACATCACAATCAATTGCTGTAAATATTAATTGACGTTTACTTGAACAACTTTCATATTCTGTAGACGAAGAGATGAATAAGCAGACGTCCCGAGCACATCAAAAAATATGAATTTGTAATGACAATGTTAGTGAACATTACGAGAATCTTACGACGAATATGTAAACACGCATATAGTATATAAATATATATATATAATATTTTTAATACAAATATTATTACATATAAAGTGTAGACGGAGCCTGACTGCAAAGTCAGTTCTTAAATTAAGAAGCAAGCTTAGATTTACTAGCTAAATCTAAATACTGGCAATATTTTGACAGCTAGTGTTTGAAGATGTGTCATATATGATTAATTATCATGAAGGAAGTTAAATGTTTTGAATAGAAAGTTATCATTTATAACTGCCTGCTGATCTATGCATACAGTCAAACGTTTTGTAAAAATTTACAGTAGAAAGCTTAGTACTCTTTTCTAGAAAAACAAGTCACCTTGTACTTAGTATTACTATTTGTATAATTTCAATCATGCAACAAATTAATCACTATTATACCGAAAGATAAAATGAGCATTAGCCGTTATGGCTATTTACACGTTATGCGCGACAGTACGAAAAGTTGATAACTTCCTAGGGCAAATACATATTCTGATTCACAACGAAACATTTGGTCTCGGAACTAACAGAGAAGGGCGTTCTGCTGCAATAATTTTTTTGATTTCTTACAACTTATTTTTTAACAAAGATAAGTACGTACTTACAAAGCACGTCGAGTTTAATAAGTAGGACATGAGGAACGTTATAATTTCAAGTGATACATAACATCAAGAGCAGTAAGCTTTTTTTTTTCTCATTACGTCTATTTCTGAGATTACTTACTTGTGCCTCTGTTGGTATATGGGTTTTTCATACTAGCTATTTTTGTTTAGTATATTCTTGTGATGAAGCTCACGCATTTTAGTTATTATTCAAAAGTTTTAATCATTACAGTGAAGTCTGTGATTTTATATTTTATCAACTGCATTAAAAATTTATAAAAATAAATAAACCAAACTGATCTTCGAACAGCTCAAAATATAAAACTTAGGTTTTGTCACCAAACACAAGTACTTCAACACAATATTAATAAAATGTTTTCATAAATGCCTATTTTTTTTGTCATACCTTTATTCTAATTGATGTCATGCCATACAAATCCACTTGTCTCTCACATAATCTTATTTCTATTCAGTCCGTCACGTTCCGCCCATAGTACTTATCTCTTTCGTCTGCTCTCTTGCCCTACTTGCGAACCTCTACTGGTTACATGTACCGCACTTTTCCTCCCTTGTTTTATGTACTCTACCTTATTTATTAGTTGCTACGAAATTAACACATTTGTTTACAGTCATGTATCCACGCATTTCATACAAGTTTAGAATTTCCTTGGTTCGAATGGTCTGCATAAATTTCGTTACAAGTTTTACTCTGGTATAGAGGTAAACACATTTATTAACCTTCACATACGTTCTCTTTAATCTTAATGCAAATACAGTCATATTATTTTCACACATTTTATTACAAATCAAGAATTTCTCTAGGTTAAGTTAGTCGGTATGGCCTTCTTAGTGTTTCATTCTGTTTTGTTACATTTGGGACTGAGTGCCCCTAGACTCGAACCCGCGAAACTCATTATCTTCAATACCTTTTCGTCAGCTTAGTGCAAGAACTAGGCAACTTAAATTTTACAAGATTAAGTTATCTGCAGATGTCTACACTACCCTTAGGATTGTTCCTTTTGATACGTATACATTTATAAATGTGTTAATTAGGAGTATTGATGCAACAAAAATTTTTATTTCAAAAAATAACTAATTGTATGACAAAAGCAATTTTCAGTGTTATAATTGGATATCTCCAGCTACCTAGTTACCTAGTCATAGCATTAAGCCGACGATTTATTTCTTCACTATCTCCTTCCTTTCCCCCCCACAGTTATTTCTACCCAGATATAATACAAACTCATTAACGTTACCCATCTGAAGTGCAGGGGTATTTTACCTGAGGTGCTGCAGATGCTTGAGTGGTCTGGCATTGTAAGCGCGAACTACGTATTTAAGTGCTTCCTCAGTACTGTATAGTCATCTGTTTCTACAAGAAACTTAACATTTCATATTTTTACAAGCTTTTATTTAACTTGCAATGTTTGTATGTTTGTTCTGATTACATATTCCAACTGAATTTTAAAGCAGTTTTCCTCAACCGATTGAGTTGACATTTTACATACACGTTAAGTTTAGATGGCAACGCATGGTTAGCAAAGTGACGTCATTCTAAATCTAATATGGCGGACCGCCCAAAATGACGGATTAGTTATTTTTTTATGCGCTCTCATTATATGGGTATCAAATGAAAGTGTTTGCTGAGAAGACCACGATAAAATGACGTCTACGTTCAGCTCTTCGAGGAGATTGTGTACTACTGCCTGGCTAAACGGTGAGACTTCGCGGGGTTGTGTCTTAACTAATATCGACCTATTGCCCCGATTCCATTTTTGTAATTTTGTGTTGTGTATGTATCCTGTTGACTAAAGCATACTATGCTTATTTATGTTTTTGTTTTATTTTAGTTTTCTTTTGACAATATTTAATTTCGCAATGTAGTATGTCCAAGCAAATGAATGCAGCTATGCATTCCCATAGAACAGTTCTTTCAAAGATCATATCGACCTACACCCTGGGCGAATTCTAGCGGTGGTGAAAAACATCCTAAATCAAACCTGGAACTGTACTTCGTTAGTTTCGAGTAAGCTCCATGATGAAATAAGTGGTGCATACCTCCAAACACCCAATTCAAGGTGAGGCCGTGCCGGGACTGAGTGGCATCAGAGTGTATCAAACATGATGTGAACGTACCACCTCACGGCACCGGGGCGAACCCTGCAGTATATTAGCTCGTACCCTTCTAAACGAAGGTCTGGGAAGGTCTACGGATATATTTTTTCGGTTTTCGCGGAACAACGTGGACATAAAACTAAAAGAAAAATGAATGTTAAACATTTTAAAACAAGTTTTAATTAAATGCTCTAAAGGGAAGGAAATAAACTTTAAATTAAATCGAATCCATCAATTTATTACATAACAGAATTTATGTGATATTAAAGCTTGGCGCGAGATTTACCTGTGCAGGTAAACAAGAATACAATATGTAAGTTAATCTTGACATACATTTTTCTAAGAAAAATAATATAATTATTTTAAATAGGTAAATCTCGCGACAATATTTTATATAATATAAGTTGTGTAATGTAATGAACTGATGGATTTTATTTAATCCTAGAGCTTCTACTGCTAAACATGTGCATGTTAAGACTCGATTTAAATATCATAACACTGTTCTCAGGCGCACCCTTAATTTGAGGCATTTACACTTCCATCGTGATGTGGTGTGCGCCATTTTTCTCAACGATTAATGAAATTCTGATTAAGAATAGCTAAGTTTATTTTCTGTTACCAGTAACACTGGTAGCCCCCAATTGCAGAAATAATACTTGAAAGCAATTGCAGTATTTAATTATGTAATACCAATCATTTCATAAACCTCTGTTCACTAGAAATAAGCATAGATTAATACTAGGAACATTTTGTCCAGTATGGTTCCACAAAATTCAACGTACAGTCTTCTACTGTGCCTGGATGGCTGAGAACATGTCTTCAGTTTAACTCTTGAGTGGATTGTTTTGATACTGGATGCAAACTTTACAGTTTCCGACATATTAGTTTATTGGTTGGGCAAGCGACGGCCACCATAAATGGTTTATGATACTGCACCCATGTGGCTACTGTGCAACTTATCCAATTACATACTGCGAAACTTTTCTGAAATGACTAATCTGTGTCACCGCATTAAACTTTTCATCTGCAGTTAAACCATTCCGCCGTGCATTACATGATTTAACACCTCTGGTGGTTTTTTTTTCTGGCCACCCATGGTCAACATAGTGCATTACCTGTCTGAGTATTAGATCTTTTGTCGAGTCACGTGACGCATCCTGAACGCTCCTCGTGATGTTCTCTGGAGCCGAGCGCCTGGATGTGTGACGAAGCTATAAGGCGGCGCGAACATGAAAGGAAAGAGTCGGGCATAAAAGAGATTTGTGTCGTCGTCGCGTCGAGCTGCACGATATTCTCATAAAATGTTATGTGCAGCTGTGAGGCCACGTCCGTAAAACTGCCCGATACGTCTCGCGTCCCAACCAGAAATGACAGGGACAGGGAGGGACGAAGCAGAAGAAGGTTGGAACAACCACGAACAAGTAGGAGAAATATTATATAAAAACACAGCACGAAAATATACGTCACGCAATAGAGAACAATTGGAATCCGACCTCAGAGACCTTCTGCAGCCGTCAAGTTTACGTACTCTTGTACACGAGTCTTTCTATTTGTACGGGGCATTCGGAAACACGTGAATTATGGTGCAATTTCCGGTGACATTGAAAAGTTTGGAGAAAAACGAATTATTGTGCAATTTCCGGTAGCGTGTTAGTATTTAGGTACTGTGCTATTTACTGGGTCACCACAATTTAAAATATCGTAGTTCGTATGACGTATATTTAAGTGAAATGTAATAAGTTTTGTCTACCACGACGGAAAATAAATCATATAGTAGCGATAAGAAAATATTTCTAATTGGCGCTGACGAGCTGTATCCGAATTCTCGTGCAAATCAACTTGCACAATATTAGGACTGTCAAACACACATATGTGTGTATGTGTACATATTATATATACATGTATATGCGTAACAGCTTTAACATTTGTGATGATGTGGCTTGTCAGTTTAGATACAATATTGTTTATTATTTTCTTAAATAAATATTTTTTTTTAGTTTGAACCTAAATTATTTCTCAAGGCAGTAATATTGAAGAGTTATGTTAGCTTCTTAGCAAATGAAAGTATTACGACTGACTAACGTATCCCAAACAATAATTATTATTTTGATGTTGGTTTTCTGAATTAATGTTGAAATTGTTTACTATTCCCTTAGCTAATACACATTTTGTAAGAACACGCTTATTTAATTATATTTCTTGTGAGTAAACAAGTGCGTCTTTCCAGCACAAAAACCATTAAAATTAGTAACTCTAGCAAACAATTATTTACTTGACTAAACTGACATAGTACTGAATAAATTAATATACTGACATATAATCATGTTAAAGATCAGAAAATACAGCCCTGTACAAAAATATACAATGCTAGCTCAACAGGGTAAATTTAATGAGTAGGTATTAAAACATTTATTGGTAAGTGAGCAATGAGACATCGATCAGCCAGGTTTTGAGCGCTAATGAGGAATGATATGAGATGGGGTGAGAGGGTTTTATGGCCATTTTAATAACGAGGTAAGAGCCTATGAGGGTGAAATGAGGTAAATGAAAATATATCATCCATGCCCGAGATAGTATTCTAACCCATAACTTCTCGCACCGTACGCCGCACAGTGGTCCCGATCACGATTGCCCACGCCAAAAATCTGAAAAGTGCTTTAATCTATCTCTTTTTATTAGTGATAAAAAACATCAAAATAAAATACATTAAACGTTTTTAGCTTACTTTCAGAAGGAAAAATTAGGCTTATGAGATCACCTTTCTGTGTTTATGTGTTCGTGTGTGTCCGTGTGTGTGTCTGTCCCCTAAAAACTTTTGAATCAGTGGACCGAATTTCATCAAACTTTGTACATATATTATTACTCTGTAATTTAACTTGACTTTTATATATTTTGTTTACGTGTACATCTTGTTTATATTTTCAATATGACTGACATTTTAAACATTTTCCGATCAAGCTAGATATCTAAGGAACCGTATTTTAGAATTTTAACAAAATTGCTACAATGGATTGCACACAAAGTTTACTTTACTTTTGTGAATTGCGTTTATCCTGTATTCATATTTTCAAAATGGTGGCCACTTTTATATTTTTAGCGTAGTATTACATTTATAAGAGGAATATTTTTCAGAATCTCATTAAATTTGGTACACATATACTTCATACAAGACTGACTTGACTTTGATGTATTTCATTCATCGCTATAGACACAGATGACTTGACTTTTCTGTTTTTCGTTCATTCTATGTTCATATTTTATAAATTGCGGCTATTTTTAAGTTTTTAGCATAGTATCACATATCGTAGGAAATATGTTTCAGCATTTCACTAAACTTTGCACATTTATACTATGTACAAATCTGACTTTACTTTTGTGAATTGCATTCATCCTGTGTTCATATTTTCGAGAAAAAAAGCCATTTTAATATTTTTAGGAAAATATCCCATATCTCAAGTGATATTTTTTTTTTTTTTTTTTTTTTTTTTTTTTTTTTTTTTTTTTTTTTTTTTTTTTTTTTTTTTTTTTTTTTTTTTTTTTTTTTTTTTTTTTTTTTTTTTTTTTTTTTTTTTTTTTTTTTTTTTTTTTTTTTTTTTCGAATTTCAACAAATTTGGTGCACATTTACTACAGACAAAGCTGACATTCCTTTTGTGTATTTCGTCCATCCTACATTAATATTTTCAAAATGGTGGCCATTTTTATTTTTTAGCATACTATTTCATGTCTTAGGAAATATTTTTCAGGATTTCGTCAAACACAAGTTCTGCATATTAAGATAACTTTACTTTTGTGTATTTTGTTCATCCTGTGTTCATATTTTCTAAATGACAGCCATTTTAATATTTTTAGCATAGTATACCATATCTTACATTTTTCAGAATTTCACCAAACTTGGTACACATATTTTATTTTATAACGTCCAAATTCTGCCTCAGGTTGGTTTACAATTGGTACGTGGTTAGAAACTATTAACATTACAATACTATGACACAAATACTGCATGAAACTTCTACTTGTAAGCATTACATGGTTTTAAAATATAAATGTAACACTATGTTAAACAAATAATTACTAAAATTGCAATATTTTGAATAAAACAGACAAATACTAAATTGTACATAGGGAAACAATGTAAGAAGAAAAAGTCAAGAAAAAAATTTGCATGGGCTTACGCAGTAATTATCTGTTGAAACTGGTTCTGTAGTAGAAAATACATTTCTCCCAGAAAGTGTGGCGCGAAAGATTTTTAAAATCTCCCGGTAGGTCATTCCAAGCTTTGCTGGCCATATAAGTGAACAAATGTTTGTAAACGGACTTCGAGTATAGAGGCAGTTGAATACAGTTTTTATTTCTTGTGCTGTGATTATGTACTGAGATAAAGTTAGTTAGTATTTCGGAAAAAATATGTTGGCACCTGTGTATCTATCATACTTTTTAATTGAGTAGTTAAGTGTTTTAACTATATATTTGCAATAAGCCATTTACAATTTAAAAGTGCTTTCGTGACATCATCTCGCTTTTTAAGGTTAAAACAATAGCTTAAACATGTGTTCTGTACCTTCTGTACACGATTTTGATGTGATTTGCTTATATTAACAAGCAAGCTGGCAGAGTAGTTAAAGATTGATAGTACTAACGCATCGCACATATATAGTTTTATGTCAGTAGTTAAAATATTCTTCAGTCTGTAAATATGTTCCAAACGGAAGTAGGCCAAATGGATAGCTGATATTTGTTTATCCCAGCATATACTTTTGTCAAATATAACCATTAAGTTTTTATTGGAATTCTTTTGTGGTAGTATGTACCCGTTGATTGATATATCTTTGGGACATTAAATTTTCTTTAATATTATGTGTGACCCAAATATCACGTATGAGCATTTTTTGGGGTTGAGTTTTAAGGAGTTTATTTCTCACCATTTCGATATATTTTATAAATCACTGTTTATCTCCAATATTCTCTCGTTTATTTCATCAACACGACAGGATAGTAGTAACTGAGTGCCATCTGCGTACTGGAAACATTTTAAATACTTGAAGTATGACACAATTGAATTTATGTACCCTGAAAACAACAAAGGTCCGAGAATTGATACTTGTGGGTCATACAAAGCTGACTTTCCTTTTGTGTATTTCGTTCATCTCGTGTTCATATTTTCAAAATGGTGGTCATTTGTATTGTTTTAGCATAGTAGCCCAGATCTTAAATATTTTTCAAAAGTTTCACCAAACTTGGTACACGTATAGGCCTACTACATACAAAACAGGCTTTCTTTTTGTGTATTTCGTTCATCGTTTGATTACATTTTTAAATGATGACCATATTTAAATTTTTAGCATAGTATTACATATCTTAGTATGTGTGTATATACAATTTTTTTTTTTTCAGAATTTCATCAAAATCGATACACAAATACATACAGAATACAAAATTTACATGACTTTTGTGTAAATCGTTTATCTTATGTCCATATTTTTTAAATGGCAGACATTTTCATGTGTTTAGCATAGTAATATGCACCATAGGAAATATTTTTTCTGAATTTTATCAAACTTGGTAAACATAGCCCACTACATACAAAGCTGACTTGACTTTTGCATATCTCTTTCTTCCTTTTCTAATATTTTGAAATCTGCCGAATATTTTTTAAATATTTTTATGATAGAAAGACATCTCAGAAAATTCTTTCCCCAATTTAATTAAACTGGGTTCTCGCATATTACTTAGTAAGCTGACTTATATGTAGTATAGTTTGCGTATGATCCTACGTATAAATCATTATTACATATTATTCCTAGATTACGAAACGATTTTATCTATCGGGGTTAATTTGCAACCACTTTGAGGAAAATAATCTTGTCAGTTATGCTGGTAACTTCTTGCTAACATTCAGAAAATGACAACTGCTGTATTTACTATATTTATTAGGACATTGTGATTTATCTCGTTTCATGTGTATGAGGATAATATATTAATCTTGAAAAAAATAACTGTATAATCTGCAGTGTAATTTAAGACACTGTATGTTTTATTTAGATAATTGAGGTCAGCTGGCCTAGTTAAAATAATATATTTGTCTTGTGTATTTGACTGACTAAACGTTTTTGTACTATGTGAGCTAATATTTACGCTTCGCTGAAAAAATAACAACAGAATGGTTACCAAGGATTATTGATGTCACAGAAAATGGAGATGCATATAACAAGAAGAGATGTGACTGAAATCATGAATGATATATTTTGTTTAATAACAACAATTCAAACAAAATATTTTAAATCTAAGTTACCACGTTTTTTAAACTGCTGAAAAGGATAAAATAATTTATCGTATAAAATACTTGAATTATTAAAAACGAAAAAGATGGGGCACGTGCAATAGATAATTGCTGTGCAAGTTTTCTCAATGACAGCTACTCTATACACTACTTGTCAGGAATATTTTCATAAGGAAATTTATATTTTATACCTTTTATTTCGTTTTAAAAATGGGGGAATTATATTTTGCAATCTGTTATAGTCAAAAAAAGTGTATATCGGACAAACAAACAGACAGACAAGAAAGCGAGTTAATATGGCATTTTTAAACAGTTCTGAGCTATCTTTAGAGTTTTATGTATCTAGTTCATCAGTTAATTTAAAATCGACTGCAAAATGTCTATTGAACAAACAGACAAAAAACGGAGCTTATAAAAACGCGGTAAAATAATAAAGGTTATTAATTTTATTATGTACTCTGTAAGCGTATTCTGAAAGAGGGATACATGGCTATGCATTATTGTGACTTAACTGAGGCAGGAGTCCGAATCGCTATAAAGAAGGTACTTGTGAAAATAGAGAAAATGTAAGCATTAATATAATGTCCAATACTACATGGTTTTAATAATGGCTTATGAAGAACTATGCTCTGAATGGTGTATTAGAGGAGAAAAATCACATGTTAAATTTGAAGACGTTGCTTATGAGTTTATTTTCCCCTTGCGAAATTTTTTCATCCCTCGTAGGATTGCTAGAACAGCATATGTATATTTAGCGTTACATCCAATTAAAGTAATTTAAATTTCACATTTAGCACTATTCCTTACATCTTTCCTAAACTCGCTGTGAATCTGAGATTTGAACAGAAAATTTTTTTTATTACAGTACGCTTCCTGACAGTCAGCATCATCGTCTGATTAGAGAATCATGTGCTGCAATAATTGTTCCTTACTCTTAGTTTTGACAAACAAACTGCACAGTTCTCTTCTAGTAATTTCTGGGTGAGAAGTTTGGAAGTTAATGCATATTGTATTTAAGGGTGCGATCTACCGCAATTTTCATCACCAAATTTTTATCTTTTATTTGTACCAGATTTATTTCTTATTTTAGACACAAAATGTGACTAAATTTGGCTCTTACGAAATTTTTTTATCTCTCATAGTTATCGCGTAATGGCTTGTTAAAATCATATTTTGCATGTTTCCGTTTTAACGACTACACTAAAACCAACTGATAAACCAAACTAAAAAAAAATCACAGTTGATAAAGACATTGTAGGCTACAACGTCATGCTCATAAAAATGAAAAATAAAAATTATTTGTATTAAAAAAATGCTGAAACTGAAAACAAACATTTTAAAAATTCTATATATTTTTTTATACACAAGTAATTTTTATTCTTAATTTTTATGAGCATGACATTGTAGCCTGCAATGTCTTCATACGCTGTGATTTTTTTGAGTTTGGTATAGCAGTTGGTTTTAGTGTAGTCGTTAAAACGGAAACATGCAAAATATGACTTTAATAAACCTTTACGCGAAAACTATGAGAGATAAAAAAATTTCATAAGAGCCAAATGTAGTCACATTTTGTGTCTAAAATAAAAAAAAAATCTGGTACAAATAAAAAATAAAAAGGTGGTGATGAAAATTGCGATAGACTGCGCCCTTAATGAGAACATTCAGCGCTACAGCAAATAGGAAAATCATATCTTTCGATTAACGATAATTCACCACAACGCGACACATAGCTCAGATATATTCTCGCCGACATGACGATGTTGCCTACGTAGACTTATAACGTGAGATTCTCATATGGTTATTGTGAAAGTACAATAACCTGGACATCTATTATTACGTATCTGGCACTAGTACATTATCATAACCTGTTGTCAGCAACGAGATAAGACAAAAAAATACTATAACCATCTTCAACTCGCTGACTATACTATCAGTTGTGACGGCTCACTTTACTGGAAAGCTGGAGCGCAACGCATACGCACACATTTTGTATGAATTCTCAGAAGCGCGCAAAAACGCGCAGCTGAAATTTTGTACACTGTTTACCTACATCCAGAGCTACATTTTGCTGGTAGATTCAACCGTCCACCTGTGTTCGCTCTTTTTGTAATTAAGGATTAACGAAAAAATAAGCATAAGAACACGTGATATTTTAAAAAGCTGCGATGAAGTTAAAACATTAACAACAAATTATTTTGAAACTACAGTTTTGAAGTTAAAGATGTACTCTTTCAGAAAAAAATACGCATTGCTTAAATTCAACTATGAAACCAAAAAATTTCACACTGAAGTTGTGTATTTTGTTGTAAAAAAAAAGGACAAAATTATAACGTACATATGCTAGTTTAAGACATCCTGGAGTTATAACGTACATATGCTAGTTTAAGACATCCTGGAGACACAAATAATGAACCGAATTCATTAAAATTTGGTGGAGTTATGAAGTGGATAAAGAATAGTTAAATGATTCTGTTTTGAACATCGTACAAAAAAAACTGGATTTTTGGAATTTTGGCGCGGAAAAAGCCATTTGGGACCACTGTGCGTCGGAGCCTAACCAACTATGCTACAAAGCCGGTGGTAATGATGTGAATTGTGTGTGGATCAGCAGCGGAATTTATAAGGGCGAAGGCAACTGAAGGACTCAGAGAAATCCCGCCGTCTAATGAAAACGTTCGCCAAGATTGCATTCATATAAGTATCTACCAGGGAGCATAAACTTTTAGCAAAGACGTAAGTTCTTTATTCAGTTTCACAGCTTTGTTTGTTTCATACTAAAATTTTCTTGAAAAGCCAAACGCGATATCAAAGTAAATAAAAATATCCATTCCACGATCGCTAACGTCTTGGGATAAAATATATTTTAGGAAAATAACTGCAAGAATTCCGACGCCAAGAATATAGATTCCTTTTAGTTTAAAACTGGGTCGACATTTTGCGTTGTTGGAAGACTCATCAAAACTTTCCTTACATTAGACACATTTTTCCCTGAACTTTTCTTTTATTGCCCACCCGTATCTCAGCTCTTCGCCCCAATTTTTTCTAAAATCTGTCACAGAAACCATTATACAACAATTTACAGTGAAATTTAAAACGACTCAGAATTTTCTTGTATTTTTTTTCCTCGAGAAAAGAATCAAAGGTGACAAAACCTACTATTAACGAGGCGTTTGTACATTTAGTTCCTAAAACAATTACCTTATTTTATTGCACTCTTTAAGATTATAACATAGTTACATAGTAAATATTAATGGCCAATAATAACTAGTCTGTGCAAATGTAAGTGAACATGCTTCGAACTAGAATAATATTATGAAAGTCCCACGTGACTTGTTGGCATCCGAAATACCTCACTCGGAATTCAACACAAGTAAAGTCCTACAGTTAACAGTTTGGTCCTGTCTGTACTCACGATGCGAGACATGGAAGTCTCCAGTTTTTAAATATTTGGGCAAACGCGCAAATAAATTCATTCTAAGATCAGTTTACAGTTTTAGTTTTCCATTGACAAAAATACTACACAGAAAACTTACAATGTAAAGTTTTTAATACAAATGTTAATATCTGTAATCACTTAAGAAGGCAAACCGTACTTCAGGAAATAAATCTAGTATGACAATTTTACAGCATCATATACTGGCCACAGCCACAGAACCGCACATTAAAAAATACGGGAAAAGTAGGGTGTCAAAGTTCTTGCCCGTTTGGCGGCACTGCAACTTTAAATGGAGTCTTCAGCCGGTTTCAAATTCCCACGGTTGACTCGTGGAAACAGCGGGGTGGTAAGAGCCAGACGGAAAGCATATCGCTTCTATTCACAGCGCCATCGAACTGTCGTGCAAGGTTTTCGTGTAGTTTTTGTCCTATTGGGCTTTAAGCGGTGACCCTAAAATTTTATTATTTTATAGAGTGAAGAAGACTAACGCCTGCCACTGGCTTTGCACTACACGAATTCAGGTGGAATTTTCGGGATTTCAGCAGTCTAAAAGAGAGCCGTTTTAGCAATTTTTAGAGGTCCGAAAATCATGTTTCTTAAAAGCATGATTAATTTTTAAGAAATTAGCATAGTTTTAAGTATGTTTTCTTTCCGTAGAAGCACGAAATATGAATAAGTAAAGTGGTTTCACGCAAAAATGAATACTCGTGACACGCTATAACACCATCCAGGCACCAGACGAGACCGTTTGTTGTATATCGAAACTCGACGACATAGCTGTTCTCTCTACTTCCCCGGCAGCGCAGACATTTCCAGGTCACTTAACAGCTGGTTTATTGCAATTTCAACGCAGGGTTAAAGCAGTAACGTTGACCTCAATGACAATGAGGACCCACATGAAAGTCTAGGCTTGTACTATGTCCGTACAGCAAGCCAGGCAATGCATCAAACAACTGGAGTGCCGCGTAATATTAATGCAGTTCCTCGGGACGACCGCATCTTCTACATTAGCTCACTGCTCTGCCGAAGTATCGCCCACACTAAATTCCTTCAAAGTTATGTACTTAATCTATACGTGTAATTAAATCTGCCTTGCACGAAAAATTAAACCTGCTAGTTAAAATGTAGACCAATCTCGCATAAATAATTTATTGTAGCAACTGGCAAAACGTAAGGAGCTACGGTCACATTCAGAAAGACTAATGTTAGGCCACATTCAACTAAATCTGCACACGAGCCGTAAACCTTCTTCTACAACTTTTCGCTACTTCTTCGCTCAGCTCGCAATATTTAAATAAACTTGTATTTAAACTGCGGTATCCGAGGTAGCCGCTTCTTGACATTCACAGTTCATGTAACAAAGCAAAGAAAGCCCTAACATGGCTTAAACTCCCGATGTATTCACCAAACTGCTGGATCAGTAAAAAATTATTTGTGAACTTAACCTTACTTATACATATATGTATAGGAATGTTAAGAAAGTAGGCATTGTAAAACAGCTTTCAATACATAATGGTAGCGTTAAGATTTTTTTTTTTATGTTTGTTGCAATGGGAGTTTACAGTTAGAATTTATTGGTTTGTGGACATACGCCATTGCTCATGAGCAAACAATTAAATTCTAAATGGTAGCGTTCCTTTACATTTTTAGCAAACAGTCGGATTCATCCTGGTTTTACCAGACTTGTGTAGAAACAAAGTTCAACGTTTGCTCTCTTTACCAGCTGAAATATTATTTTAGAAACATACTTTTTACTGGCTGATAACTTAGGCCACGGTCACACTGGATACAGAACTACTTCACTTAAACATTTTCACTTTTATGGTGAAGTTACACGAGTTAGGAACGAGTTCAGATCGAGTCTATCCTCGCTCAAAGTAAACTGGTTTCATACGTAGTTTCGAACGACCTATATTCGATGCTGCTCTCCTATTGGATGCTGTGTAACAAATATGACTGCTTTTTGGTCCGACGTTTTGCACTCGTTAAATTACATTAACATTTCTGTGTAAAATATTTGTCTCCAATTTACACACACAGCAGCAATGCAGTTAGACGCTAAATGATAATTAAAAAGTCACGAACGTTGAATGTAAATGTGATAATTATTAAATAGGGTACTTTTCATTTTCCAAGTTTGTTGAGGTTAGAAAGCTCATTGAATTTATTCTGTTTAGTCGTGTAACCTCGCCAACATATTTAGCTTTAAACACGATCAAACGTGGCTGCCGAATGTATTTAACTAAACAAATTTAAGACATAATGTGACAGTGGCATTACATGACTATTGAGGAAGATATTTTACAGCGACCAGCTCTCACCAGAACGCGACCTCTACACCCTCGTACGCACCAGTGTTTCTCTCTCGCTTCTTCGTCCTATTACAAAACCTCTATGGCTTTTCTCCTCCGGCTCTTTGGTGGCTAACAAAATATCTTAAATATAAAAGATATTTCTTTTCGCGGATACAATTATGTATCCACCACGAGCAAACGATCAATGAATTGCTACACATAATAAGTACCAAAATATTATAAAACAGTCAAAAATTTACTATTAAAAAACAAACAAAGGACGTGCCAATAATAAAGTTAAAATAATACATAACAGATTCCGAAATCTGGAACAAAATTATAATATATTTCTCAACATCACGGTATGTCCGGGTTTCATTCCAGTTCAGGTTCTTTGAATTGGTCAAGCAGTGACGTCACACCAGGTAGCCAACAACCCTCGGATCAATAACCAAATTCTGGATAATTTTCTGAGACGCTTATTGTTTCTTTGAATCAGTGCTTAGTTTCCGTGTCTTGGGTGCTGGTACGGATAATATGAGGTGAGATTGGACTGGCAGAGGAACGCAAGCGTGGAGCACATGTGAGCATCCTGGGTTTTACCACTGGACAAAGGCAACGTCCACCCGATCACTCACGTGCAGAAATCAGGCAGACACATCAAGAATCGAACCATGATTGACATACTACCGATTTAACTATTTTACCACTCCAACATTGTGACCACAAATGCAGTTATCGACTTATAACTATACTAAGTTTATAAATGTTTTTAATGTTAAGCTTTCGCTTAGGAGCCACAACATACAATTCCCAACATTTTTTCCCACAATAATATAGGTAAAGTAAACCATTCTTCTTGTTTATATCTCCCATAAAATCATATCCGCTTTGTATAATATATCCACAAGGATGAAATTACATTGTTTAACATGGAAATATAAATGTATCACTACATACGAAAGGTTAATAATGCATTGACAACTAAAGATTTACTGTAAAAGTTTTTGTTAGGTAATATTTATTACCTCATAAATGGAAAATGATAAAAACTTGTTTTTGATTCAATATCGTTATTTGTAATCATTCTTTATTTATCACTCAAATGCTTCCCACTGATTACGAACATTATATTTTAAAGGTATGTAAAATGTGTAAGTTAATGTTTTAACCAGGAGATTGAGTAAAACGGACATATGCTAACAGGTGATAATATGAACCATTGATAAGAGAAAGCACCGATAAAGCTATCCCTTGTACTAAGATCTTTACAAAGACGTGCTGAACATGCACGAAAGAGTCAAAAAGCATGACACAGCGCTTTCATAAATAAGGTTGTGTTTTCGAACAGTTAACAAAAGTAGAAGAACGAAACAAAACCGTAACACCTCTGCATGAATTTATTTATTATTACCACGTCCGATTTCGGGCGGTTTCACATAGTTTTATGTAGGAACCTTTTTGTGTTTGGTCAGATTGTTTAGCGGTGTTTTCCTTTATAAAATGTAGCAGGCAATATTAGTTTAAAACTGTAATGTGTAGTAAAGAAAAATATGCTCCACTGTAGTGGAACATAAAAGGGTGCCCAGACAAGTGACGCCACGACTGTCGTTTGTAAATATCGCCGGCGGCAAGCCAGGGGAGTTGGCCAGTCTCTTTCCTCGCCCCTCACCTGACTTTCAGTCACACGTGTATACGTAGAGCCCTGTTGTGGTCAAGCACAAAACAACTGCGTACGCTTTGTTTATAAAGACAGAATCCTTTAAATGTTCTCTGGGCACTGCAACATTTGCTTGTCAACCCCCTTTCCTTGTCCAGAATCTTTTCAGAAAGCTCCGAGGAGGCTGTGAGAAGCTTCGACCACTGTGAGTGACGACTGATCATGATTTGTATAAATAGTCTAAATAAACCAGAGTAATAGTAAATAATTGGGTTATTGTAATTTGTATGAATGTTAAGATGTGTAATTTGAGTTTATTTTGGGTTTTGTGGATATTGTCTGAAGAAATAAATTTTTAAACTAAACGGCAGACGGCAGGTAGCCGCGGACTTGTCGCCGAAAGGGGGTGCGGCCAGAAATGGTGTGGTCGTGGCTGCGATTGTCCAGTTTGAGAAGCGTGGTAAAGCGAATTGTTCTGAGGAGTAGTCGCGGGTGGTACAAGGCACTCGTCTGTAGGACCTCGTGAAGAGGGTGTGCGGGTGCTAGAGATGTGTTTCTTTTCTTTAGATACAAGTTGAAAGTAGCTCCTGCGAAGTCCCGAGGAATATGTAGTCGCGTGTGGGATAGACGCGAAGCAAGACACAGTTCAAATGATTTATAGACACTTGCTTACGAGAGTCCAAATAAGAAGGAGGGAGGGGCATGCTGTAATTCACAAAAAAAATATTTTTTATTCTATTCCGCGAGAAGGAAGGAACCGCGACGCGAATTATCTGTAACTATAGACATCTTGTAATCGCCGTGAGTGAAGTGCGGCCACGCCTCCACCGTCCACAGTACACGACTTCGGGCATTTTGCCAGAGAAAATATTCGCACGATTTTGCCATTTATTGCAGATTTATGCCCCGATCCCCTTAACAGTAATATCAGAAAAAAATTATTTATTTTAGTAATCAAACTGTGAAGGACATGTTGCAGTGTTGACTATTTCTGCGCGATGGAAGAGAAATATAATGTTAATTTCCCCTTACATAATGCTTCAATAGTAGTGGCGGATATGGCGGAGGGGCAGACTTTCCCAGACGTCAAGTTAGAGGGGGCGGTTGTGATGCCGAAAATTCTTACTTGGGAGTGAAATATAATTGAGTGTGTAACGTGCAGGTATTGGTATAGGATGGTGTTAAGTAAAATATATACTTATTTAGGGTAATCTTCGAAATTGGAATTGTCTGGTCATGTGACCATTCATTCGATTCGGTTTCGCGTCACGATACCGAATCTGTAATGCAAAATATGCTGCAAGGATTTTTATTGAGTTGAGATTAAATAAGAGAAATATGTGAGAATCTGGACCTTTCCCTCGGGCCAGGATAGCAGGTGGTGCCTAGGAGCAGTGGCGCCGTCCTGCCCATTACTCATCTCACACCGCTCCGCTGGACCACTCTGGCC
The DNA here is from genome assembly GCA_003012365.1 of Medauroidea extradentata. Classification (NCBI taxonomy): domain Eukaryota; kingdom Metazoa; phylum Arthropoda; class Insecta; order Phasmatodea; family Phasmatidae; genus Medauroidea; species Medauroidea extradentata. The sequence goes on along the minus strand of PNEQ01094370.1, from coordinate 35,864 downwards.
AGTTGGGGGAGGGGGGTGCAGCAGCCTATAGGAACAAGGCTTAGAGGCTATGAAATATAATATGAATTAGAATTTTGGCTAGAGTAATATGTTTATTTAAATAAGTAATATAAGTTAAGTAAACAAATTATGATTGTCCAAGTTTTGAAACCAAATATGCAAATTGAAGTAAATAAATGCGACGGTGGTGTACTACAGGGTTGGCTTCGGTAGGCGGGGCTGTTTCTGAATGCTCTCTTCCCATTGGCCGGATTACCAATACTGGGACCAGTGGCGGGTTTTCGGACAGTGTGTGGAGAGAAAAGAGATCCAAACGGACCGCGGGCGAAGGAGGTCGCGAGGTCTCGCGTCGGGGAGTCATCGGGGGTTCGGGCGTCGAAGGTCAGGGCGGAAGACCGCTGACAGGACGGCCCGATCAGCCAATTAACAACGACGGGAGAACTTAACGGACCGCGGGCGAAGGAGGTTGCGCGAGGTCGCACGTCGGGGAGTCATCGGGGGTTCGGGCGTCGAAGGTCAGGGCGGAAGACCGCTGACAGGACGGCCCGATCAGCCAATTAACAACGACGGGAGAACTTAACGGACCGCGGGCGAAGGAGGTTGCGCGAGGTCGCACGTCGGGGAGTCATCGGGGGTTCGGGCGTCGAAGGTCAGGGCGACAGACCGCTGACAAGACGACCCGATCAACTGAGTAACAACGATGGGGCGAGTGAGGTTGTTCGGCGGCAGATAGCGGGGTGCTATTAACGCAATTTGAACTTAGGGCCGCTCTTACCATTCTCTGAGTTAACCTGCAGGTAACTACCGATAAGTTAAACTTACCTGGCACTTTATCTAAAGTTTCGTCTTACCACTTGATTTATACCTCTGTGTGACTACCCAAAGGTTAGCTAGAAATGTAGTTAGGTTGCACAAACTGTGGGGTTGTGTCGTGGCTGCTGATTGGTCTGTTGGATCTGTGAATATTTATTTTCTGGATATTACATGTACGACCGACGGCCACATAGAAATAATAAATAAAAACACCTTGGTGCTAAGTTTAATATTTGAGGTTAGGCTTACAAGTACATACCTTCGCATTTTACGAGTGTTTTGTGGTTAGTGTTAAAACTTAAGTGTTATTTCGAAGTAATAGCTAAATAATTTAAATATTAACGTATTAAATAGCGAAACTGTTTCGCTAGTGCCTGTTTCAGTAACTGTCGAGAACATTGCAAAATACAGTTTCCTTGTTTATAATAATACTATTAATAATAATACAATAAACGACGACATCAACAAGGTGAAATTGTACAATGATCAGGTGTCAAGCTTAATGTTCTCCTTATAACCCAACCCTTCTAACCCATCCCTTACATACACCATTATTCCCCCTCCCCTTTCTTCCCTATCACTTCTAAATATTATGAATTTATCCTGCTTACATTCCCTGTCCAGCACCTTCCTGCATAACCACATCTCCACTTCTACATCTGCTCTGTATCTTTCAAACTTACCCAGAAAACTTGGTTTTAGGGTTAGGGTAATTTTAATAAATCCAGTTTTAGTTACTTGTTTCATTTCCACATACCACATTGCATGAGCCTTATTTAAGAGTGATTTTGTTGGGATTCCCTTTATTTCATAAGATGGGAGGACTACACACATTTAGTTTATAAAGTCTTTCATGAGACTAATAATTCAGTGTCATTAACTGTTGATAAATATTTGCTGTCTACATAAATGACACCTACCTTGGTTAACATTGAAATTGCAATTTATGTAGGCACAGCCTAGTCAAATTTATGGTAAAGTCCTTGTACGACTGTCATGTGTATGCACAACACACAAGCAAGCCTACTGAATTATTTATAAATTATGTATGACGAATTCATAATGAATCGCTAAACGAAAGCCATTACTCATATATAGGCCTACCTTATTACACGAGTTACAAAACTTATGTGGAATTCGGGAAGCAATTACGTAAATTACATCCAGTACGGCCGTGGTTGCAGCAAATTGTGTAGGCCAACAGACAATTGGCAAACACCACACTGACGTATCTCACTTGCATTATATAAATGCCGATTTTCATAAATAAATCACTGAATTATGTCATTCTACCATACTGTCGTCTGAAACCCAGACATTAACGAACATTTTTTATTTTCAGCACACTTCAAAACACAACTTCGGCATATGCTCGTAAAACTTCGTGGCAATTTTTTTCTCACAAATATGATCCTTCACTTCTTACATAATTTTGCATGTATGAGAAGTCTACACAATTTGAAATTACGAGAAACATAACCAAAACATTCTTTTGACGTAAGAAACTAATTTCAAAACAGCACAAACAAGGTTAAAAAATTAAAATATGATATTTTCGTCGCCATACTTAACTGCAGTGTACGCCTTATCCAGAGCTTCATCCTCCCGATAAAATAGCCAGAAATTTATCCCTTAGTTAGGCCTACCTAGAGTTCGTAAGACGCAGTTTGTCGTCTACCTAGGAGATAAAATTTACCCAGATGTTACCCAGAGGTGGTTAGACCGGCCCTTAGTGTATCGGCCGCCCTAGATCGATGGGTCTGTACAATTATTAGCCACGCCCGCGGGAGTCAGCAACTCAGTGCACCATCGGATTCTAGAACTGATCAGACCTTGTTTTTATTCACCTAACATCACAATAATCGTCAATAGTGTAGAAAACAATAGCCGGATAAAACATTACCGACAAACAGAAAAGCATTTAGCAACGAAACAACGAACGAGAACGTCGTAAGTGTAAAATGTATACAATATCTACCAATATTTTGACTTTTACTAGTTTTGAATTTTCAAATTTGTGTTAACCATGAACATAATTTAATGTTGTAAATACAGTATTTATAATTAGAATGTACACTTAAATCACTGGTAATGCTACTTAGTAAGTACATGTTTATTGTATTTCTACTAAAATACTATACACTGTAAAAAAAATTGTACTTTTACAAGGAAAAGCCTTGGAAACCCAGTTGCCAAAGAAATTCCTTGTAAAACTACAATGGTTATCCTTGTAATAAAATACAAAGTATATGTTTCTAAAATTACAAGGACTAGCCTTATAGCTGTACTTTAAATAAGTAAAAAAAATAAATTTAAATGTTCATTTTACTGCATAAATAACACTGAACTTATTTAACAAATAACTTTTGAATAAAGGACGTATGCAAGAGATTATTTTTAAACAATATAGAAAAACTCGGGAGGTGCTAAGTTTTGAACCAATAACCCCACGCTCAGTCTATGCATCGTACCCCTAGACCACCGTGACTAATGTAGCGTTGTGGTTTTTATTTATTTATATGCATTTAATGTAAATTTCAGTAATTATTATTCCATTTAAATCACGCAGTTAATATAAATATTCACTTTAATCCAGAAAAATACTTTTCATTGGTCGTGATCTTTGCATAAGTAATTTCCGGCGAACTTACGATTTTTGTAGGCTACACATTTTTTTCAAATTTTTTTGCAAACAAAATCCTTCTAACGTTATAAACTTATATTTTTACGAGGAATATTTTCAACATTGACAAATGTTTGTACAACTACGAAGAAGTGCCTTGTCATATTTTACAAAATAATTTACAGTGCAGGAACTGTCGGTATAGGTACAAGGAATTCCTTTGTAGTATTACAAAGTTTACCTTTGTAACTCCATTAACTAATGATTTAACAAGGATATTCTTTGTACTTTTACAAGGACTTGTAAAAGTACAAAGAATATCCTTGTAAATTTTACAAATTTTTTTTAGAGTGTACTGTTATTCACGCGAGCGCAAAACAACGTATGCAAGATACATTTATTACTCTTGGGTTGATTGGAATGATGAAAAAGTGGTAGGGAGTGGAGAGGGGGAGGAGCAAATCACAATTCTTGTCCCGGGCGAAGGAAATCACATCCGTCCCTGTTCATTAGTATTTATCCGTAACCTAAGTCGTTTTTCCGTAAAATATATTCCGTTAATACACACACACATTTATACACACGCATAGGCTACATACACACACTTCGGGTAATTTGTTAGATAAAATTAAATGCCGACTACTATATAGTGAACGCAAGGATTCCATCCTTACACATCGAGTAACTTTTTTTTTTTTTTTTTTTTATTGGTGGTAAGTATCTTATATTCTCTCAGGCCAGCTTTTTCTATCTCTGTCTCTCGCACAAAAATACAAAAAACAGGTCGGTACGCTGCAGGCACGTCTGCCCGGGTTTTATTAAGAATTCCTCGCCGCTGACAGTGGCAAACACGGCGGGAAAGTATAGGTCGAGCATATGAAGAGGGGGGTGGGGAGCAGCCAGGGGCAGAAATAAGAGACCGCGTAGCGTGCGCCCGCCGGTGTATCTGCATTCTTTTCACGTTCCTGATCAAACTTTTAACCCTTCCCTCTACCCCCGCTAGCTGCCTTTCCTCGTGTCTTCCACTCTCTATCTCTTTCTCTCTGTTCTCGTCTCACTGTACGCTGCCAGTCTCAGCCAGTTCCCTCACCGCCCAGCTACTGTTCAACCAAGCGCCATCATGTTCTTGAGAAGCGAATGTCAAAGCGCTCAGGAAAACAAACACAACTGGCATGCTGATAGAATCTCGAAATTTGTTCCATCGCGTGAAGTGTTTCTCCTTCGCAACACATTCTAACTGTACTTTTTCCCAGCTGTCAATTTGTCAGAACCGAAACCAGCGGACGAATCAATAACATGTAAAATCGTTTGTAGCTTTTAACTCTTCGTCATTTTACAAAGAGTGCATTCAGCGACAACACTGAATAATTAGTGGCAGATATTTGAAGTCAGGTTTAGGAATTCCCGACATTACCAATGTACTTGATAATATAAAACTTTTTTTTTCACATAAAATTCGAAATGTCTTTTTCTATAGCTATCTATATTTTTATTATGGTGTGATTAATAGTTTCATTCCAACGGGCAAATAACTATGTCTTCTATAGTATAACATACGCTGAACAACGCTAACATGACAACCCTGATTATTAATTAACAACGATGAGTATATTTTTCTACACACACAAAAAATACTAAGTTTTACAGTGAAAAGTACTCAATAATTGATTCCTTCAAGTCTTTACATAAATTAATATACGCTTACCATTGCATGTACGAGCGATAATACAATTTTGGAAATATATGTTTAATCTACGCAGTTCTACTTTGCAAACAAATTTACTATTAGTAATGATAAAGCCGGTTTGTCTAGAAATTTTGTTTAGTTCGAAATAATACGTAATCCTATTTAGTCAAACATAATCTTGATAGTACTACATGCTTTTCAGTATTTCATGATTATAACAGTACCGTAGCTATAAAAACACGATTAGTTTATGTCTGTTGTTTTGGGATTGCAGAAAATTGTTTCCATGTGATATTTTTCGTCTAGGAATACAAGTTTTTAGTAGCTAAGTGAAATGAAAATGCTTCAAACCGAAGGTGGCTTACAACACTATTTCTTATCGTGCTAAAAACTTATAGGTATTATTCGAAAGTACTTCGAGAGAAGTTTGAGGGTGTTAAAATTATTTTCAAATTAAAACGCGAGTGTTTTTTCAGTTATATTATTATAGAGGCCTATATATTATAAACGTTAAATTTTAAAAAAAATAATGGTTTTCAACTTTTGTAGATTTTGTGTTTTCAAGCCTTTATTTTTCTAAAAACAGTTCATAATTTTTTACTCGAAAGCAAAACGTAACTCTGCACAGTTCTATGTAGTAAACGTGCGCTGATAAAATATCTACTCCGCAAAAAATGCCCATCGAGTTTTGATGAGTCGTCAAGATTTTATTAATTAACGATTGAATATCCCAGTCGTCCTCTCGACATCGTACCTTTCCAATACCCATTAAGCAAACAAAATAAGTTCAAGCGAGTCAACTTACAAATGGACTGCATGTCGTTTGAGCTCCAAGTAAGTAGACGCGATCAGAAAAGCAATAAGAGGTCTTTCTAGTCACGTCTCCAACATGGGTAGAGAACGTTTACAGCACAGCAATATTGCCTGCTTGTCGCACTGCTACAATTAATTGTTGCTAGAACTTGCTATAATGTCCCAATATGTAAAGACTAACAGTACGCACGCGGCTTTGCTCGCGTGTATTGCTCAGAGCAGGTACCTCTTTGTACACGAGATAGGTAGTTCAGTCATCAAGCGTTACAATAACCAAGCTGCTAGTTGAGCTAACTCTGCAGCAGGATAAGTACCTGTCCACGCGAAAAGCAGGCCCCTGCCACTAACAGCGACTTCGCCTGGGCCTTATTTGTAATCGCAGTAAAGTTGACGTTGTGGATTAATTACAGATTCTCACATGTAAGAGGTCAATCGATAGAAATACCCAAACCTTCACTTGAAGTTAAATGGCATTAAGAAATTTATGCGGGATAATGTTTCGCTGAAATATAAACGTGTTTCGTGTCCCAACCTTAAGGTTAGTGAGATGGTATATGTGGGCTGATGCTGTCGAGGAACTTCAGTAGATAGTGGACTGCACAATAAATTTTCATCACTTTAGAACAACTTCATCCATTAAAACTAATTTAATCTGCCTTGCAGTTTTTTTTAGTCAGACTTGCACGTTTGCACAGCCTTTAAATATATATTTAGTCCAGAACCTCCCGAACAATAGATCGGAGCTTCAAACAACTGCGCCACATTACGTAGAAATTATTCATGAAAGCTACTTCTAAAAATGAAATATTAATTTCCTAGGCTCATAGAGGTAGTACAACACCGCGTCTTGATAGAGCTGTAGAATGAAACTACTGTATAATTTTCTTCTCGCTGGTCGTACTTGCTTTTCGGATCGTCTGCCTTAATAGTTTTCAAGTTTCCAATTCAATTATGTTATCTAATAAAACATTAAAATTCATTACCTTTTTACGTAAGCATTATCCTGACGCGAATGCCACCTCAATGCCTTTACTTGTTACATAAGTATCATCGGCTAATAGAAAACCAATTGTATACATTTTTAATCCCTTTACGGGGCGAATATCGGAAAATCCTAATTTCACACTTTGAAAATTTTTTAAAGTATCAAAGTGAAGCGAAAATCACTATAATAGCTTATTCAGTCAAAGCAAAATCCATCATTAATTGAAAATTACATATTCCTCCTGTACAGTACTGACAGAATTGTGAAAAATCTAAATACTATTTTACGGTCATTTACATAATCATCATCTTGAAGTAAAAATAAACTGAATAACTAGATGGGTTCGATATATATCGAAGAGTTATCTAAAACACATTCCAGGCCTTTTCACATCCTAAGAGACTGAATTTCGAAATACCCTTGTATCACATTTTAGACTACTTAACTGGTGTCTCTTGAACGTGAAAAACACGACAGAGCACGTTGGATTCACGATATATCGACGATTAATTAAAAACTCATTTCACCACGTTTGAACACTTTTCGCCGTCTTAGGTGGGGAATTTCGAAAATTCCTGAAACACGTTTTCAGGTATTTGAGTAAGCATAAATTTTAAACAAAAATCACATCTCTATATAAAATTCAAATATATATATATATATGAATCGAAAATATATTTTACCCATTTTTTAACCTCTTTGGGGCCGAATTCGGAAAATATATTTTAATGGTATGTGGGATATTTACAAAAGCATCAATCTAATGCAAAGAGCGTGTCGATGTCTCGGTTGGATCGATAGATATGAAGGAATAATCAAGAACAGGTTTCACGTATTCCCCCCCCCCCATAGTTAAAGAATTTTGAAACGTCTTGGAGTCCTGTCATATACGTTTGTATATGTAACCAATTTAAGTAAAAATCACGATGATAGTTAGGTGTGTTTCAGCGATATAGACGATTCATTAAACAGCATATTTTTTCCCTTTTTAATGCTTGAGGGTCGAATATCAAAAACCCTTAAACTAATTTTTGGGTATTTACTTAAGCAAATTATTTAAGTCAATACGAACTCACTATCCTGAAGGATTCGATAGGTATATATAGTTAATCGGAAACACATTTAATGTCTTTTTACCTTCTTAGAGGTCGAATTTTGAAAAATGGTTAAATTGGCTAGTATGCATTTTTATGTGTATCATGTAAATATAAAAATTACGACGATGTCCGTCGGGTTCAAGCTCTATCAATGTTTCTTTGGAAACACATTTCACTCCTTTTCACCCCTTTAAACGTCAAATTTCGAAAAATCCCTTCTTTGTGCTCGCCTACGACTTGAGAGAAAACGACACAAAATATTTTACGTTCACCAGCGGTTTGGGCTACACATCTTAAAAGCTACAAATACTTCAAATATTATCACCGAATATCAGAATTACGACGAAATATTACCCATAAAATTCCACATTGTTAGTGCTGAAATTGAACATTTGGATGAACAGTTAGTGATACGAAAAATATTATTCTGATTTTGGTATAAAATTAAATAAAAAAAATCTTACTCATCCTGACGTCATGAATTGAAACATTTATAATTTTATAATGTTAAGTGTTATCTCGCAACATTTTAGATATTTGTAGGAGACAAGAATACAACAGTAATTTATGGAAAACACAAAATTTTTATATGATTTCTGCATTTTACAATAAAAAAATATGATATTTTTTATGTAATGCACCTGTTGCTAAGAAATAAACTAATAGAGTTGGTGGTTGATGTCACAGATGCAACATTTCTGACATGTACACGCAACGTGCTACGAGGTGACATCTACAATGTTGCCCGTGTAAAATATCTGGCACTTACAGGCCACGTGTTGCGAGGCTTCAGCTGTAACGTTTCCGGTGTAAAATTACTGGCACTTGCAGGCAACATACTGCAAGGTACATCTTCAATGTTGACAGTGTAACATTAATATTTCTATCACGTGCAGGCAATGAACTACGAGTTGCTATGTACAAAGATGCATGTGTAACGTTTCTGGCACATGCAGGCAACGTACTAAGGTCCCGTTTACAAAGATGCATATGTAACGCTTATGGCACATGCAGGCAACGTGCTGCGAGATTCCATCTGCAAAGTGGCCTGTGTAATACTTATGGCACGAAAGTAATGTGCTGCGAAGTCCAATCTGTAAAGTTGCCTGTGTAACATTTCTGACACGTGCAGGCAACGTGTTGTAAGTTCCAATCTGCAGCGTTACGTGTGTTACATTCCTTTCATGTACAAGCAACATGCTGATGACTGTGTAACCGACATGGCACACTGCAACGTTGTAGCAACATTTCTGCCACCCCTGTGCTGTGTGCGTGCTGGCACGTAAAATAAAAATTTAAGTAGACCCTCAGAACATTTATTACTTTTAAAATTGTGTCCGTCTGTGATGTTCCTCTTATTATTTTCAGATATTTGAGGATTCGCGAGGCATCAGAAAATTACTCAGAAAAACAATTGCCTGTGTTGATCATAACTAAACAGTTTTACGAAACGTAAACCGCTTCAGTTATTTAAGTTTGTTTGCTAATTTTTATCACGTCGCTACTTTTACTCGATCACAAGAGCATGACGATGTTAAAAAATTTCATGTTTTATAATCATAGCTGAAAGCTGAAATAAAGCGTAAATATTCGATATTTCTCTGAAATATTTCACTAAATGAGAACGGAGCAAGTCATATTTTCAAACGATATGTCACTTCCCAAAAAGAAATGTTGACTAAAACTAGAAAAATTACACAGCATATTAAGCAATACTACACAGCATATTAAGCAATACTACACAATTGCATCAAATTTGCACTCACTACACCTAAGTTCCAGAATCCTACATTTCCTCTTTGTAAACACACATGTTGACAAATTAACTCAAATTTAAGTTTTCAACTATTTAAGTAAGATTCACTTCACTGTAGTATCAGGTTTTATCTAAGGTTTAAATTTCTTGTGCCACACCACATGTGTCAGAGCACCATAGTTTCTCGAACAGAAGTGAAGTGAAATATTTTGGTCCGCACTCCACATCTGCGTCTTTAGCGTTGTTGAAGGGTAATACGATGTGAGCAACAAGCTATACAGTAAACATAGAGGGGCGGAAACAGCAATCTCCAAGGCTCTGTCTGAGGTGAAGCTCAATTGAACGTGGTATTTTGACCGTAGATAAAATGGCGGACACTTATATCCGGTCGAGAGACGAGAGCGATTATGCTAATTTAAACATTATTACAATATAATATATTACAATAATTATTGGCATTTTTTTCTGTGTTTAGCAGGAATATAGTGGAGCTATAAAGTAACGGATTTTATGCGAATATATGACGGATTTTAATACATACTGTTGGCCACACTGCTCTTCGCCATGTTTTCTTGGGTCAAAACCGCTGTTCAATTGGGCTTTACTTTGGAAGCGTTTCCGCCCCTCTATGTTAGCTATATAGCTCGTTGGGTGTGAGTATGGATCAGCGCTGGAATGAAGGGGCGGGTGAAACGGGGGATCTCCAAAAAATACACCGACCAATGTCATCGTCCCGCAAGATTCACTCATTTGAAATTTCTGTGATCGACCCCGCTGGGAAACATATATAAACATGAATTGACCAAGTTTTCGATCTAGTAAACTCTGTTCGCTTTTTTAACGCGATACTCTATACTTTTCAATTTCCGAAGAAAACAGATTTAAGAGATCATATTCCTCTTTGTGTGTATGTACGCCCGTTTTTTTTTGTGTGTCACCTAAAAACGTTTGAAACCGTAGACCAAATTTCATCAAACTTGGTATACGTATAGTACATAGTAACCTGAACTTTTATTTATTTCATTTACATCGTGTGCATATTTTAAAGGAACAGCCATTTTAAGTTATTTCGATCACATTAGAGGTCTTAGAAAACGAATTTAAAATTTATTTGCACTCGGTACACTTAAATATCATAGAAGTGTTAGTATATTTTTATTTATTTAGCTCATGACATGTGTATAGTTTAAAAATGGTGAAAATGTTTATATTTTAACATATAATGTGTAAATAAATATTGCTCCGAATTCATCAAACTCGGTAGACACGAGCTGCATTCTAAGCAGACTTGACTTTTGTGTATTAAATTCATACACTGTCCATATTTTCACAACGGCGGCCGTGGGTATATATTTTGCTTAATATTTTGTAGCTTTGTCTCAGTAACAACGTATTTCATCAAATTTCGTACAATTGAATTGCGAACAAATCTAACTTTTACTAGCGGTTTTCCTTCATTTTGTATTTATATTTACATAATTTATGGCAAATTTATTTTTAGCCTAGTATGATATGTATAATTATTTTTCGATCTTTATTAATGTTGATATACTTATGTTACTGGGTAAGTTTACTTGACTTTTGGCTATTTAATTTACCTTATGTGCGTATTTTCATACCGACGACAACTGTACTATTTTTGACATAACATGACACATCTAAAGAAAAATTACGAATTTCATTAAACTTCGTACACATTTTCTACTTAGTAGTATGGCTTAACTTTTGTGTATTTCACTCATCCTGTGCTCATATGTGCTCCTATTTACGTAATATAGGGCCAATTATATATTTTTTCCATAGTATGACATAACTGCGGAAATATTTTGCCAACTTTTATAAATTTTGGCACACACGTACTGCTTGGTATGTTGTCTTGATTTTTGGATAGTTCTTTCATACTTTGTTCATATTTTCGACACTGCGGACATTATTTTTTTTCGTACTATGATATATTAAATGGAAATAGATTTTTTCCGAATTTTATCAAACCGGTTACACATATAGTGCTTAGTTGACTTGACGTTAATTTTTTTACATGTTGTATTCATAACTTTAACGTGGAAGCTGTTTCAACATATTTCGACCACACTTATGTATTTAAGGAACAATATTCAGTATTTCATTAAGCTCAGTTCACAAAGTTCTTAGTAAAGTGACATGACTTTAATGTATTTTGCTAATTCTTTGTTATTTGTTTTCCAGTTTCAGAATGTCAAAAGAAAATTTTCTCACGCGAAGTTTTAAAATATATATTTAAACGTAATATTATTTAACTCGGGTACGCACGTTGTACCTAGTACAGCGACTTCAGTTGTATATATTTACTTAGTACCGTATTATTTTTTAAAGTTGTTGTTGTTAATTGTTTTAATCACATTATATGATGACCATTTATTCAAGTCTCTTCACAATCGGTATACATTTAGTGATAAGTAAAGTAGCGTCACTTTAGAGTTGTTCATGATATGTGTGCATGCAGGATGTTCCGGGAGTAGACGTCAATGAAGAGGCGGGAGATAGAGGGGCTCAAGACCTACCAAATAAACCAAACAAGTATAATCCGATTCAAAACTGTCTGAAAATTATGAATTTTTATATAAAATTTTGCTGTACTCTACCCTGAACTAAGCATTAACTGATGGTGGAAAAAATAATGGTCCACCTGTAACGAAATTTGTACACACCAAAGGTGATTAGTGTCGTCACATTAAAAACACATTTCATGTCACTGAGAGTACAGCTTCGTGGGGTAAAAAAGTAACTTTTACAAAAGATCTAATTGGTTCGGAAAGATGCCACTAGTTTGTACGATGTAAAAGAATATCAATGGTTTGCATAACTTATCACACGCAATTGGAAAAACTGCCCCATAGTATGGCCAATCAATTTGTACAAACCAGTATTTTAAGTTAACAAACGTCGATGAATAAATGTGAAGTAATAACGTAATGCAGATGATTCAAACAATGTAAAATCAGCTATAAGTTTGAAATTAGTATGTGAGTAAATAGTTAAATATAACGTTATTGAAATAAAAATATATCACAATGTTCGAAATTATTAAATTTCATCTTTACTGTAGGGTAGTGTGTTTATTTGTAAGGGTAAAATTAAATGTTATTAGTAAAAGTGTTAATTGTCAGTTGTTTCATAAAACAAATTTGATATTATTGAAATGGAAATTTAAGGTAAACGAATTACATTACCAGACACCCTTACCTAGTCATTTCTTCATATTCACAGCGGCCGAGGTTATGTAGAGACTAGTGCGCTCGCCTCTCATCATAGCGAACTGGGATTATTCCTGAATAGCCTCACAGGCAGAAAGTTATTTTTTTACCCCACGAAGTTGTACTCTCAGCGACGTGAAATTTTTTTAGGTGTGACAAAACTAATCACCTTTGGTGTGTACAAATTTCGTTCCACATGGACCATTACTTTTTCCACCACCAGTAAATGTTTAGCTCAGGGTAGAGTATAGAAAACGTTTCTTAAAAAAATTTCAAAATTTTTAGACGGTTGCGAATAGGATTATACAAGTTTTGTTTATTTGTAGGCCTCGGTCCCCTATCTAACCCGCCACTTTATTGACGTCTACTCCCGGAACATCCTGTATAATCATGCACTTAGTACTAAATTTTTATTTAAGTGGTCTTGTTGGCCCACCATGTTTGAAGAAAGCACGAGATGAAATTAATGTATTATTTATTATTAATAGATGTGCGTAAACTATTTTAACTTTAAGTGACATTTTGCGTTCATTTTAAGGAAAGCAATATTATTAGTTATGCTGATTATTTCTTGCTCAATATGTGATCTGAAATTCAGCTCTGATAGAGTTAACACTTCTAATGTTATTTTTGTGGGACGTGTACGTATCAAAATTATGTCGTCGAAATTAGTTACTCGCATTTTGTGCCTGGACTTCGGCATGTAATTACAAAATGGTCCTTCACGGTCAGTTAAAACTTTTATAAATGAACCTGTTAACAAATGTCACAGAAAATTGCACCTTTAGTACCGTGTAATTATTTTTAAAATGTTACCATTTGTTGTTTCAGTTTAAATAATTTTACAGTTAGTATGAATCATTGTTAGAAAGTTTTATTTCTAAAAGGATGAACCTACCGTGCGGTACTTATATACTGTATTCTTGTCTCTACCGTTGCTGAAGTATAATTTTAGCTACAGCGTTAAGTAGATGTTCTCTCTTGTGTAAGCAGACTTTACAGGAGTATTTATGCCTCTCGTCGTTGTGCAGCAATACTTTTTCAGTGACAACAGGGCAGTAACCAAACCAAGGAGACGTAGACCAGAAGTCGGTCAATTATTTAAAATTAATTTATGTTTCTGTGCACCGTTACGTAAATACAAAACCATTTCCCATAAAAATTTTGTGATATTTAGTAAAATTAAGCAAATATGTGGTGTTGACTTCGGATTGTATGGGGCTCCGAAGTCTTAATTATCATACGTGTTCGGAAATACTGGCGACGAATGCCCTGACAGTGAATTCACAACTGTCGATGTAGATTGCAGTAGAGAAAGAGAAAATATGCTAATACTCAGGAGAGATCTGCGAAAATTTTCGCCTTTCTTTGCGAATATTGTAACTACCCACAGATACAGGCACACACCCAGAGACACACACACACACACACACACACACACACACACACACATATATATATATATATATATATATATATATATATATATATATATATATAAACACACATATATATAAAGCCTCTTACGTTTGTACAGTGTGATATGTTAATCTTGGTAAAAAACAATAAAACTGTTGTATATTTCAGATGCAGTAAATAATTAACATGTTTGAGATTACATATTTAAGGAAGTTGTGATATTCCGCATTGTACTTTGTGTGTTGTCTCTCACAGAATACCTATTTTATTTTATTTTATATGTTTTCTTTCAATGTTATTTAATAATCTAATATTTATGTGATGTCTGTTTGCCGACAGTGTAATTTACCTTAATTTAAATCTTTAATATTTTATTTTCCTTACGCCAAGCCACAGATAGAAGAGCAATATTTTTTAATGCATTGTCTTAATGTGCGAGTGCTATGAACAGTCTTTGCACGATATTAAGTAACACGAACTTTAGTCTCTGTGGAAGACAGAGAAAGTATACTATGTAACTGTTTTGTTTCATAGTGTTCAGTTATGGAAAGGCATGGTATACGAATTAGTTACGAAACAGATGTTTTCCTCTGGAATCCTGTATCCATGGGTTAGAAGAAGGATGTTTTACCAGGAGAGCTACTTCATTGTGAAGATTACTGGTAATATAAGTTTCCTTATTGCTTACACGTAGACTTGAGCCACAAGACTTGAAGGTTGTCTAGAAGACATTTAAAGTTGGTTTCGAGAACTTAGTAATGACACATTATTAATCATCGGACTGAACTAATATTACATTTGTACTTGATGCCGCTCAAATATGTCGGGAGTAAAGAACAGTGAAACAAATATACCTACCCCATTATCTGAAGACTCATGCTCTCCGTTCAGCTAGGCTGTGGTCAAAGTAAAGCTAGTAAGTTATTTGTTTTATTGTCTCATGTGTAATAAAGATAATAAACTGAGCACTATCTTGTGGCTTAGGTGTAAGTAAAGTTGGCAGTCTTGCAAGTAATCATGGGAATGTTATGTAGATTCAGTTTAAGTGTGATTTGTTACATCAATGTATACTTTTTTTTATTTATTTATTTTATTTTTTTTTAACGATTGCAAAATTACACAAGTAAAAGGACGACTTGAAGTACACGCCCCCTGACGTCATCGCAGGGGAATCGTACTGTGGGAAATAAAACTTGTTTACAAACATGCTGATTTGTTAGTTGGTAATTGCAGAAAGCAAAAATGTTGCGCATTCATAGATTTGCACGCAAAGGTAAAAAATATTAGTTTCAATTTCATGGTTAAGATACGCAAATACATAAGATTAATGTTTACCTGAATAAACGGTAAATTCCAAAGAAATAATCAATTTTCTTGACGTACATCTCATCCGGGACATGTGAAGCCAAACAGCTAAATGAATGTTATGTTCGGCTGCGGTATCTATGGAGATAGGAATTGTATCCCACACCTGACTGAAGCTCCGCCTCTTTTCAAGTCGTCCATTAACATGAGACTCACTTGATTTGGCGTCCGAGATAAAATGTATTTTTAAAATGGTAATTATGGCAGTCATTATTGTTGCATTTACCATATTTTTTCTTTTTCCGAATTATGTTAACTGAAGCAAAGGTCAAGTTAACATTGACAGTATTTGAGTCGTATCATAATAAATAACCTCTGTGCTAACTCTTTAATATGCAAGTAGAAGAGGGAGTTTTCACAAAGTTAAAAACCAAAATTAATTCCTAAAAATAATAAATAAATTCGACAGTTATTTTGTCAAAGCCAGGATCACAGAGGATAGTGTCACGTTCCCTCGTTTACTTTTGCTTTATTTTTATTGCGTTGATTATTTTTAAACCGTAAACGAGAACGTATTGTACAAATAGGTTTGGCAGTTTTGTATAATAACTTTTCCGTGTCAGCTAATTCATTTCAAGACAAGAAATTATTCGGTTTCCACTAATAAATCAATTACAAAAAAAATATTGTAACGTTATTTAACAAAACTACGGTACGTAATGTCTTCAAAAATATTCCAGAGTTTTAAACATAACTGTCAGACATATGTTTAATAATTGCTTTCGTTTAGGCTTAAAAATTCGTATCGCGAAAACAGCAGAGCCAGGAAATGACGGCCTCGAGTTGTAGTAGAAGCGACATGTGACGTCGATACACAAGTACATCCAACACTAAGGGCAATGAGTTAAGCCATATGTGATTAAATGGAGCAGAGCAAAGACTGACTGCGAGGATGGAATACCGAGGCGGATCTAACATTTTGATATTTTGGGGGGAGGCGTCACCATGTTACTGTCCCACGTGAGAGAATCGAGAATTACTCCACCGAGGATCGTACTCGAATCGACGTAGTAGAAGACGAGTTGTCATACCTCTGCACTGTTGTAATATCTACGTGAGCTTGAAAACACAAAAAATAGCCAAGAGTAATATCCAGATCAATTTCTTTACCAGTACAAAAGGAGTCGAAATAAAGATCATAATTGGCACACCTGCAGCAATTGCTACAATGCACTACTCTGCTTGTAATTTCTAGAATAATGAACGTATTACAGCTACCCTACAATGGTTCTTAAATGGAATGATTGTGCGTGGTTCCAACTTACACATTATGATTGATGCATCGCTGCTGTAGGTGCAAGTCGACAACAACTATTCCCAAAGATTAAAATTCTTTTGAATGAATCGTAACGATATTTTTTGTAAGAATTGTTGTTTAAAAATCTTTTTGGCAGTTAAAGAGTAATACATTTGTAAAATTTTAAAAGATTTCAAATATTTGTAAGCATTTGTAGCAAACGTTTTGATATTTAAAAGACTTCAGAAACAATATATTTATCGTAACAACGTATGCTTAATATGTAGGCCTACATCTAAATGTTTTTTTTTTACTTTACCAGCGAATGCAAAATTGTAGATAAATCCTGTACTAAGATTTTTAAAAAAATTTTAAAATGATCTCATTTGTTTCATTAGAAATATGCCATTTTAAAATAAGTGAATGAAATCTATTTTGACACAATATAATTCATTGATAACAATACTCTGTTACATATTTAAGTATTCAAAAGTTATTTTCAAATTATTATGAGGTACGGCTTTGTTAACCTGAGACATTTTGGAAATCGGAAATTTTAAATTTTTCGACCATTTATTGTATTATGTTTTGTAGATAACAATTTAAATTAGATTGGAATGTATTCTCGTACACTGGATTTGATATTGCAGAATTCATTGCGTCCAAATATGCTAACCATAAATAATGTTGTAAAAGAGATGTTCTTGTACGAACTTTTAGTAACTCTGCAGATAAAAATAATCGACTTTAATAGTTGCGTTCACAATCCAATTTCAGAAGTAAAAGGTAGTGTATACGCTAACATAAATTTAGCAATGTAAAATATTACCATCATACAAGTAAAAGACAATGTTATTCAAACGAATAATATTTATACAAAATATTTATTTTGGCATTATGCATCAAAACAAAAGAAAAATTAACTCTTTTGTTAATTGCAGGCATCGTAAGATTTTTACTAAATTCAAGCGCTTTTCACTATCAGCCAATCAAATACAAATACATTTTTGGTACAGTAATTCTCAAACGATTTCGTACTCCTTCCGCTTTATGTTTTTTCGCTCATGAGTGAAATTACTTTTCCAGTAATTTTTAAAGTGATATGTGAGATACGCCGCCTGTCATTAATCTACCGGGGTAAGCATAGGCTTCCCAAAAGAAGTGAATTAAATAGCTTTTCGCCACGGAGCGTATTCGCAGAGCAGTGTTGCAGCTCGCTCCATGTAAGTATCCGCAGTTCCGCTAAACAATTTTTCATGCATTGTCCGCACGTCAGGACAGCCTCCTTTCTTGTGGGAGCTGTCGCTGATACTAAGTGCCATACAGAAGTCGCAGTCGCTGGCGCCTCGACATTCGTGTTTTGTTTCACAGTTCGTTCGTGTCAACTTCTATTAACATAGCAAGGATTTTAGACTTAAAATATTTCACTTAACGTGTTTTAAAGAATGCGAGAAATCCAGCATCGTGTGAGAATAGGGGACCTGAATTCCAAACAATGCTAACTTCAAAATCTAAGAATTAACAACAAAAAAATTATTTTCAGTGTGTGCATTTATTTCTCTCCGAAATATGTTACTAAACACAGTTAAATTATTGTATTTTGATTAGTAACCAATTCAAGATAGACACAAATGTACACGAAAAAATATGACATTTTATTGATATTTCTTACAATTTGTAGTAGCATGGTTGGGAATTCAGGTTCCAAATTATTCTCCCTTGAAATAAATAAAAATATTTCAAATAGTCGTTGTGCAAATAATATGCACTTGCTCAAGAAACTGATTTCTATATGTTCTCACTAGTGAATATTTACTATCAGTTTCAAAATATCGTTGCACTGTTAACATTTAAGAACTAAATTATACAGTCTTACTTAGGCCGATGCGTCGGGATCGCAATAAATTAAATATCGTATGAGGATACCCTATGGTCAGAGTATCGTACCCAGAATGCAGATTTGTTACTGGGTGCCAGTACGTATATGCATACCTTGCATGATGACATGCAATGAAGCACTACAACGGAGAAGCGCTGGAATGAGAAGTTCTAATGAAACGAGAGATTCCGGAGTATGTCCATCGGCCAGCGATATCGAACGTCACGATTCTGACATGAGTAAATCCGAGGACCGATCCCGGATCGTCTTGGTGTGTGACGAGTTGTCTGACCACTCAGCCGGCTCGGCCTCTGAAATGTAAATTATCGCATAGGCCTAGTCGAGTTGTATACGGTAAACTAAGTACTTCTGAAGTGGTGGTTGTTTATTTTTTGATGGTTTGTATTTTTATATCTATTGTTAGTACGGACTGACCAAAGTTAGAAATATACAACGCGAATACATATAGGCCTAACTATCTTCATAACTTAGCTTACAGACTACAGCAAAATATAGTTACATTAGAATTTTTTACAAGACAGTTATCAAAACTTCTTACGTTGTTAATCACAGACATTGATCGAAAGAACTATAAAGTATATTAAGGTCATGAAATTCAAATACTTAGAATCTATGTGAAACGAAAAAATGGAGTCCTGTAAACATTTAAACTTCATTCCAATGTAAGAGTTAATTAGTCACAAATGCAAACAATTTTTACATTAATGAGCTATATAGTTCTCAACCATACATAGATTCAAGCAGGCAGAAAATTAAAGGGTTAATCTAATAAATATGTTGATATTAGGAACGCATACTTTAAAACCGATAGCAACCATCAACGGAAATTAAAATATGATTTGTGAGTTAGTTTATTGTGAAGAATTCATTAAGGGAAGGTATCACATGTTACATGGACAGTTTTATACTGTTACACGAGTATAATTATTTTATTCTAAACATTCGAATGTATTAAAAATATTAATAATTGTTAAAGGAACACATACTCTCTTCTATGTATCTTAAATTACGACATTCTAATATTTAGCAACTAATATCGGCTATTCAGAATAGCTCAAAACGGATTGTCCATAGTGATGTACCTCGATAAATACCCATGTGATTGGTAAAACTGTACTTCAAGCAAAACTTTCCACTAAGTCCAGTACAAGAATATAATGCGGCGAAAACCTTTTAAGCTATTTTTACGATCCGAGCATAAAAGCGATATTATTCTTATCCTTAATATTATTGTTCTTATTATTAATATTATTATTAACAACCTTACCAGCGTCGCCTCTATCACTTCAGTTCAGTACGCCTACGCTTTCAGCGAGTATTACACTATCAGGCGAGGACTCCTCCTAACCCAGTAAATTATGTTGACGTAATGTGTAATGGAGAAAATTCTTGTTTATCCAACGAGTGTAAAAACTAATTTAAATAATATGTCATACTTATATTAAAGTGTGAAAATTACACAGCTTCTAATGCTTATGCTCGAATGTTTCACCAAAGAGAATTATTAGCATTAGTTACGTGACAGGGTAAAATCAATACCGGTGTTTGATGAAGTAATTTATCTTAAAAAAAAACATTCTTTTGAATAATTCCTGATATAATTTAGGTAGTGATAACGCATTTAATTTGTGTACAAATAAGTATGTACACAGTGATAAAACATTTAAATCTTATAAAGCAGTAAAATTTACATTATAACGAAACAGTTTCAAAGCTCCTTAAAACTCTAGCAACCGATTTATTAGTATCACATGTTTTACGTGATACATTCACAAACCAGTGACAATATAAGGATTCATAAACTTTTATAATTTGGCCTAGCATTTAGAAGAATCTAAATTTGCAGTGTTCATTTGTTAAAATGTCTACTTTATTTGCTTTGCACACACACATTCATTTTTCAGTACACTCACAAATATACACATTTTTGGAAATGTATTTGTACTCTTGCATTGTATTATTGTGTACAGTAAGTCGTAAAATTGTAAGATTCTAAAATTCTTTAAGTTTACTCAATTATAACGTTCAGAAAACGTCTGAATAAACAAGAAGTTACCAACATAACTAACTAGCCTACCATCCTCAAATAGCGTGCGAGTTAACACTTTAAAGTACAATTTCATAAGTACATCTTGAAAAAAGGAAATGACAACAAATTTATTTATTCGCATGCTTTGTTCTGGTATTGTGGACCCACAGCAATGAAGACAAGTAAATTAAAAAACGGATAGTACAGTGTTCAATTGTTTAATTGACTTTTTATCAGACCTATAGTTCTTGTCATACGCGTATTAAACATTGTGTACCCGTATTATTGTTGTAAAATCTTTAAAATCGAGGTGATATATTGAACCGAGAAAATTAAATGTACGTTGTATACAAAGATTTAAAAAACTCAGCAAATGGTCCTCATGTGTTTCATGTAAAAAAAATCTAATGGTACCAGTTTTAAAATAACTGAATACAGAATTAACAAAATACATAGAACTGTATTAGGAACTACGTATGTACCCAATTTAGATTAACTCTTGATCAATGGTTCATTCCGATATCTCTGGCGTTAAAACCGTTTTAAAATTCTGCCACCGTGTAACTGTTAACATAGTATGAACAAAATAGGCCTACAACAATTCCTGTCCCTTTACCACGGCCGTAGAATAACAGGCCTGGACACTCGCCTGGATATTTGACCCCCTTGTTGTTTGGCTATAGTTCACCAAGATACCGAGAATATTGTATTTTATTGGCGCTGATGTTAGGGCGGTCGGACTAAACTCCGCCCACTTCCTTTCCGCTAAGATAAACAATTTATCAAAACGTATTTTTTATCAATTTATAAAATACTTTCTTCGTTCACAATTTTAAGAAAACACTCAAGCAATCTTTATTTACTTTATAAATTTAACAATGGAAAAAAAGTGGACGGAGTTTGAGTCCGACCGCCCGGAAAACAGCGCCAAAAAGTACGGCATTCTCGGTAACTTGACGAACTACAGCCAAACAACAAGGGGGTCAAGCAAAATAAATTGTTAGATAGGCGAGTGTCCAGGCCTGTTCTTCTATGACCGTGCCCTTTACTGTAAAATATGTATACCGAGTTTAATAAATTTCTAACACATGATTCCTTAGATATGTCGTAATCATAATGAGTTAAAATGGCGTACATTAACGATATTAAAACAGGGCAATAATATGAAAACATAAATTTCAATTTGCATTGTAAAGTACTATATTCGTAACGAGTATAAAGTAGTTACGAAAAATTGTTCTTTAGATATTCCGTGTTATAAAAAATGTCAAAACCTCTTCCAACTTAAAAAACATAGGGACACTGTATGAGTAAAACGAACTTCAACGTCCAGTGAAATTAGTAATTACTAAATATGTACCATTTTTAATGAGATTTGGAAAGGCGTTTCCTTCAATATGTAATTTACCAAAAACAAAAATCAACCGCTGATCATAAAATATGACCATAGAACAAAATACAAAAATAAAGGTATAGTCAAGTTCCTAATATTACTGAAAAATAAATAAAGATTTTCTCAAATACGTTATACAATGTTAAAAACATAAAATGAGACACATGAGTAATTTTAAACACATGATGAACGAAACAAATAAAATTAAGTAAGTTTAGTATGTAGAATTCCCTATATAACTTATGTACCAACCGTGATAATATTTGGAAAAAAATATTTAATTAGATAAGTCGCATTATGCTTTAAGCAGAAATGTGGCCGCAATCCTCAAAACATGAACACAATATGAACAAAATACACCAAAGTTTGCTTAGTTTTTAGTAAATGTGTACCTGAGTTAAAGAAATTCTGAGATGTATTTCCTAAGTATTATGTTTGAAGTTAATAATTACCCCATTTTGAAATCACGTACACGGCATTAACTAACTACACAAAAGTTTAGTCACCTACAATTATTTTATGTGTACCGAGTTGGTAAAATTGGAAGTAATATGGTTACTTAGTTACCTAGTGGGATTTAAAAAAAATTTAAGCTGCCTCCATTTTTAAAATAAGAACACGGCATGCACAAAATACGTGAAAGCCAAGTCAGGTTAGTAAGTGCCACAGCTGTACCACGTTTTATGAAACTGGGTCGACGGTTTCAAAAGTTTTTAGGGATCACACACACGCACGGGCATACATACATACACGGAGGGTGATCTTATAAGTCGACTTTATCAGTTAAGGAAAGTAGGGTTAAAGAAAGAAATTAAGCTTTTTTATCATTAAAGTAAATGATAAATCGGGATGTCGCGATCTCATCATAAACCCTATGATCAGCGACGTTTCAAGAAAAAATAATTAATTTGCTTACGTAAACTATAATATTGTATTTAATAAACATTAGGTAACGTTTCAGATGGATTTTGACTTATTTTTAGTCAACTTAATAAAATTGTTTACATATAGGAATAAAAATCAGTGATGCGTGGTACAACAACGCAGTTAGTTGTAAACTAAGTTGAAGAATCCACTGGAGGAGCACTCTAGAATGAGGTGTGGTCTCCCGTGTCACCGCGATCGGTGATTGGCTATAGCTCTTGCGACAGCTTAGCTATGATGACGTGCGATGTAGAGAGGAGGGTTTCCAGTTAGTCAGAAAATTATCCGGTTACGGATGACACGGCGGCTAGCGCAGGCTCATCCGCTGGTGCTAGACTGCGAAATGTATAGTAGTTAATTAGTGGTGAGTGAGACAACGTCTCTTACCGGCATTCCAGCGGAGGTCCTTTCTTGCTGGCTCGCTATCAGAGCAAGAAGGCTTATAGCGACATGTGAATCTGTCGTCACGTTTGCAGACGAGTGAACTTTCATGGAGAACTCTGTTGAGGACACTCGAAGTCGTTTTCTATTGGGCACAGGATTGTGCGCGGATCCCGGTAACTAAACTCAGGTTTGATTGACTTCACGCCGCGGAGCCATCTGCTTGGAAGGACTCTTCCTGAGGCGGGACAGAAAATGAAAACCGTGATTTTTAATGGTATATTGGAATAAATTTATTTGCTGGGCTCCCAAATTCTCTAACTAGCTAATTAAATTGTCCCTCACCAATGAATGATTGAGCTGATGCCCGACGTGTGTTGACGAACAGACTCTCAATTTTTCAAGTGACGCTCCTACTTGTTAGGCTCACCAGAATGAGACAAAACTTAACAAACTGGCAAATACAGCAGATATAGGCTATAAGGATATTTTCCTGTCCTTCACGGCGAGACCGTCGTATTTCACACAACTGACTTAGGCTGCGTTTGGTGTACTCGATTTTGAAAAAAGGACAATGTCGGACATCAGTGAGGAGAGAGTAGCTGCGAAGGCCACTTTATTTACTATCTCCAGGACAGAAACTCACTACAGACAGCATCGCGGTACTCCCCTACAACTTTTAGATGGCGATGTCTGTCAACATTTCGAAGTAAGGGGTATTTCAATGGGAAAAGGAAATTCGAGTGTTTTCGCTTCTTATATTCAAATATAAAACTCTGTTATTGTGCATTTTCCATCCCTGGGTTACTCAAGTACTCTTTTGAGACCTGGAATTTATTTTTAGTTCATGATTGGACAGTTCGAAAGAAAAAAAGACGGATTTTTTTGCTTCTAGTCTTCACTCACGTTCAGGAAAGAATTCTTCCGATGTACCTTCGCAATAAAGGCATCCTCTTTTTTCTGCCAACTCAACGTCGCAGCCTATTTATTCATACAGCCAGAGATTTCACGCGAGACGTATTTTAACAATAGGGCAGAAACGAACGTGTGTGGCGGAAAGGTTCGACCGAAGGGAAATGCTGGGTTGGAAGAGGGATGAAAAAAAAAAAAACACACAAATACTTCATGAATAAATTCAGGAAGGACGGGATTGTGAGCTCGCAAAGATTTGCTCGGCACGCCGCCGTGTGCGGGCGACTGTCGAAGGGGATAAAGGGGAAACTGCTCCTTAGCCGAGGAGTATGGTGGTGGTGGGTGGTTGGTACTGCAGTGGTAGGGGGTGGAACCTCTGTTACACCATCTGTGCCTCGTGAAGGACGAGACACTGGTGCAGCCAGGATTTGGTCCAGGAGAGGGTGCAATCCTCACATATTCCACTGGAGCTTTTCAGGCAACTGTAAACGTGACATATAAAATTATGATTTGTTATAAAATTATAAAGCCTTGGTTTTTATCGTCAAGATAATTTGCAGTTTTTTTTTTTAATTATCATACAACTTCAAATATAATATTTAGTTACCCCAGTGCACAGAAGCAACATTCTAGTTTTCGTATTCTTCGTTAGTATATTTGATCAGAAAATGTATATCCACTTTATGTTTGCCACTATAATTATCATCATACGTTGAGCCAGACAACAGACACATGTCTGTAAAGACTCTTAAAATATTTGTAAAATTATGGCTGGAAACTTACTAGGTTAACCACTCGAGATTTTATACACACTAAATCAAAATTCTTAAAGATCGTTACTGGCATAAGTTAAGCCCGTGGCTTTATGTCGTCTCCCCTGGTAGCGCGGATCACAATTGAGCGATATTCTAGCATTTCCCTTGTTCTGTGGAGCATGTCTACTTGAATAACATTCTCTGAATTGTGATACGGTTCTTCAAATCGCCAATTCCATCAAAAAGGGTTTTGTACACACAGGCTTCGTCATAACTTCACAAAAATTCGAGTGTGTTCATGTAGAGAGGAATGTGAAGGCCAGGGAATTGGGCTAACTCTGCTAATCCTTCTTCATAGAAACATGCTGTATGTGTTATCACAAGGTGGGGCAGCATCGTCTTGTAAAGTGGTGTTTGAGTGAAAGTGGTACCCTTGTGGTGCAGCATGCTCCGGTAATCATCACCGTTGACTATGGGCTCTTGAAAAAAAAAAACGGCCCAATAACCAGATCATGTATTACACCACATCGCATAATATTGGCGCTATCGTACACGATCTCCCTACCACATTTTGTTTTGCGGGACACTAAATTCGCACGTTATTCATGTGGACTACTTGAACCACCAACATGATTTGATGCCTTGTCTATAAAAATGTGTTCAATGTCTAAGAAATAAGATAATTATGTTCCACCATTTAGTATGCGAATTGTTTTCGTGCAATTGGATCATTTGGTTGTAACAGTTCGATTAACTTATCTTCATATCACATAGCCTCAGCTTATTACACAGCAATCCATGTTAGGGGACTCTGGTTAAGTGCAAATGTTTCTCTCATTCTTTCCACACGTTCTACAATAACGTACGGTTGGCCTCTTTTTCGCGATCGTTTATACTTGTCCATAAAAACGCATAAACATATGCGAATACACACTGAAGTTCCTTATTAAACTGTGTTCTGTAATTTTGCTCTAGGTTTTTATTCGTGTAGAAACCGTCGACACTGAATCCGCATGCTCTGGTGCAGTCACGACCCTTATACATAAAATATATTACTGACTGACTTCTGCATATCAACCCTCAGCACAAACTGCTAGACCTATAAACGTGAAGTTTCAAAAGTGTGTTCTCTTTAGTGTTTAGGCAAGCAATAATAAGGGATTTCTTGAAATTCAAGGTGTAAGATAGCGGAAAGGGGTAAAATGCGTGTTCAAAGAATACGTGATGTAACTTGAACCCGATGGGTTCTCGTTACAATTTTTAGTACCGTTTGGCACTCATACAAATGCCTACTAGGTAATTTCAGGATTTTTAGTAATGCGACAGTTATGGGGTGTAAAAAGGCGTAACATACTTTATAAATTAATCCTTGATATTTAGCGAACTATTCGAAATAACGTGTTGGTTTTCACTTTAATCCAAAAATTAAGTTTCAGAGTTCTAAATTATATTCCTAAGATGCAAAAAGTGTGGAAAAGTGTTTCTTATAATTTATCTGTAGGCCTACATATACAACCCAAAATAATATCGTTGTGACTTTTACTTCAGTTAAATACTTATACAAATGCCAAAGACAGGATTTCTAGTGTTTTATTTTATCCTTAAGAGTTATTGTCTCTTCTACGTGTTGATTTATTAGTTTTCCTTGCCTTTTTTCGTTTCACGAACGAAAATTTCAAAAGTAGCATAATTAAAACATAGCTATTGATATTATCTTCAATAGACGTGTAATGAAATTTGAGAGATGTGGTAAAATTCTTAAACATTTATAAAAAAAAAAAGGATGTGCTTTAGAGTTCATAGTTAACTTTTTATACGTCTACTGAAGGGTAAGATAAATAGCTATGTTTCCGTTGTGGTACTTTTGGAATTTTCGTTCATGCAAACAAAAGTAGGCAAAGAAAAGCAGTAAATTAACTTGTAGAAAGATGACTTACTCTTAAAGGGGCTCAGAAGATGTGAAATGTGTTAATGTAATTTTAACTATTCTGATATATATCTATATCAAACTCTTAGATATATCGGAGTACTGTACCTATTGAGATTACTTTAAAAAGTCTAAGAACAGAATTAGAATACCGTATATTCAACTTTCTTCTGTTAGGAGTATTCTAACATCAATAAACAACTTCTACTTCCCTAAGTCAAATATAATAGATTGATAGTCAGAGTGCCTTTACTATCTTAAACATATTTAACACGGTAACTTATAATGAATAGCTTGCTACAGCGTCGAGACAACAACTGCTCTTCCAACTGAAGAACAATAAACTACTGTCTTGAAGTGAAACATACGTAGGACGTATTGTCTATACCAAAATGAAGAGACATCAGCTCACGTTAGTTTTGCGAAAACCGTCAATTGAAATGTAGCACAGAAAAAAAAATTATGATGTTGATTTTAGATTTTTTTATAAAATTAAATATATCAACCTTATTGACATTTATGTAATATGTAAAGTACTAAAAAAATGACGTTAGGGCAGTTGTGTTTTAACGTAACTTACAATCAAATATGTAAAGTCATTATTAATTGGTTCTTCTTTGATGACAGGTTGTTACGTTTTACAGAGAAATTGTAAATAATGTAATATGGTAATATGAATGGGAATCTTACCTCAGATACCACAATGTTCAGAAGACATTCATCACGATGTACCAACCATATTTAATTGCAATACCAGAAAATTTTTACCGGACGGTTAGAATATTTCGACAAGGGAATCAATCAAGAGTTTATTAAGAAACTCGGAATATTGAAGTAAGATTTAAAGGAATATCTCCCAAAGACTGGTCGGTGCAATCAAGGCGTGTTGTTCTAGGCACTGTAAGGTTTTATAGGGATAAAGGATTTGAAAATTACATATAAAAATCTATTACAATTCTCTGTCTATAATTAAAATTTTTAAATCTTTTTAATTTGACATAAAATAATCATTTAATATAATTCACACTCATTATGGACATACATATCTGTTTACTATATTTACATTTAATGATGATTATGCCTAATATTTCTGTGCTACATAACACATAAACGTGTATTTTGTGTGCCTCTTTCTAACAAAACCTGGCATCAAATTATTTCAGTGACTCAACACTTAACGCAATACTGTTCTGGAATTATAGTACTGAAAAAAAAAAATATCAATGATGATTGAAAAACTAATTGTAATTATCAATACATATTACAGCAACTAACGATGTATCTTATATTACAATCTGCTTGGCTGTTCAACAAACATATTCTTCACCGCCCACTCTCATTACAACTGTTCCGCCAATCTACCTTCGTCGCCCATGCTAACCGCACGATTACTCTTGCGCCGCTCCTTGCCGCCGTCACTTCGTCGTCATCTCGCTGTAGTCTCCCACTTTTGCCGACACTTGCTGTAAGATTTTGCTGTCCAGGAACATGGCGTAAACGCCTGTCGCCAATAAGCGTAAGACGGCAGCCTTGCTACCTGGTTTCCAGGCCAATAGGAAATCTGCCATAGAACGCTGTAAACAGATAAAAGGGAATGGTATAAGCAGCCTCTGAGAGCAAAGAAGCGACGAAGTTCCTACGAAACTAAGAAACCGCTACATCACTTTGCTTTTGTGTTACAATTTAGTCTGTAGCACATTCTTAGCACTACACCGTTGGTTCCCACTCGGCCAACGCAAGTCTTACACGTACCTGGTTGTACAACCATACAGATCCTTCTTCTAACTTTGCGACGACACGAACCAACCCCAGAGGTTCTATGTGTTAGCCCATCTTCCATGTTCACGGTGCAGCGAGCAATTCAAGGACGTCAAATGATATTGTCTGAACATGTTCCCCAGGCGGCCAGGTTGGCATCAATGGTACAGATGGAAGCCTATCTTGACCAGAGGAGAGGAAGTGGGGAGGGTGCTGTCATGTAATGGTGTTGGACTTTGAAATTACAGGGTTCTTGCTTTTTATGTTTATGAAAATTGTAAGATCTTAGAACGAGGTGTGTGATCGCTGAAAGTACATTAATACACAATACTGCTGTTGTTTCGCTGTTGCACAAGTTGGGAGGTTAACTGAGCTGACTCTTGGTCACAAGGAGCCGCGGTGGCCGAATGGTCAGACCATTCGCCTTCCACCAAGGCTTATCGGATTCGATTCCCAACGACGTCGGTCCCTGGATTTTTGCATGTGGTGTTCGTGCCTGACGATGCTGTTGGTCGGCGGGTTTTCTCGGGAATATCCCGTTTCCCCCGTCCGTCCATCCCGGCGCTGCTCCATACTCACCTCATGTCACCCCTCACCAGCGCTAAAGACCTCAATGTTAAGCGCTGACCAAACTCTCTCACTCTCTTGGTCTCAATGTGCTGGAGTTAGGGTCCGCTACTTTCCTATCTGATGTCAGGTAAAAGTTACCAGAAAATATAATCAAATACTTTGAATATTGGTATAAATATACTTTTATTTAACTATGGCATATTTTATTGATATTATGAGCAACTTGTGGTACCCTAAGCATGGGTGACTTTGGACACATGGGGTGTCCCTGGGAGATTACAATACTTTATTTTTCGAATGAATGGCAGCCCTGAGAAGTGAAATTTACTTGTGATAAATCCCAATCAATAAATAGCTAAATAACATTTCATTAATATTTACTCAACCTTGACAATTTTGGAAAATAATAATATTATAAAAGGGACCCGAAGTCACCCCACGTGTCCAAATTCGCTCCTGCTTACGGAATTTCACGTACTCAAGTCGTTCCAGCACTGTAGGTTGTGACAATTCAAAGAAATTTGTTGAACTTATTATTCAATTATTTTTTATTCATGCTGCGGACTCCAAACTTTGTTTCGGTCAATTTGATATGTTTTAGGAATTCGGTTATGTCAGATTTGAAGTGCAATAAATAACAATAAAACACAATCGTCAGTGTAAACAAATAATATTTTTGAGAACCCCTCTATTAAAAATACAAAATTATTGGCAGTATATGTTACCTCTTTTTGGAAAGGAGATTGTAAATTTTGCTGAAACCCTTTTTAGTATCAAGACTACCATGAAGTACGAAAAGGACTTGTACCCATTTAGGCCATATTGCACACACATAACCTTGTATTGTATATCACAAGTGTTCACACTAACACAATGCCGCCGCTACACATTGCCGAACATGTCTGTCGTTCGTTCGTATTCGCGCGGCAAATATTTTGCATTCCTGCCCAGTGTCGAGTGGCGAACCGTATCGAGTATGTTTTAGTGCCCGCATCAAAGGACATGAATGTCACACTCCATATATTTGCCGAACGCAGTTTTTTTTTCTGTTGAAAGAAGTACGAGCTATGACTGGCCGCTATAGGCAGTTATAAAAATTCACAAGCTGGAGTAGGGTACATTTTTCAGTCATGTGAACAGGTATTGTTTTTTCATTAAAGGTTGGTCAGGATGTGATGAACGCCTGTAGAGTTTACAATATAAATGCGGCAGGAATAAAAATGCTTTCATGTTTACTTTTCAAATATTTTAGAAAGTGTGACGTGAGTAAGTTATTTTTAAACTCATTATTACACTTATGTCATATAAGGCCGCGTAGTTGGTTTCATGCTTGTTTATTTAATATTTTGAACACTGTAAATTCAGTTTAACTATGTTTGTGGCTTAGATCTAGTTTTTTACGTGTTTTCCGCGAGGAGTAGATAGAGAAGCTGGTCTCGTGATTTCTTTGACACACAAAACATTCTTCGTCTGTTGTTGAAGCTGAAATGTGGTCCCACCCATTACGCAATCGTGAATTATTTTTATAAAGTTTGAGTGGCCCAATTACTTAATATAAACATTGCTGACTTGAAAATCATGCCACAGTTGAAAATTGCTGGTTTTGAAATAATTTAGTATATTTAGTGTTAAAATTAAAATAGGCATATTGTGAATCTCGTTATACTGAGATTAATATCTAACTCAGTCTATTTCGTCACGATTTTTTTCTTTCCCGTAGATAAATCTAAGAAAATTATTGAAAGGGCTTAAATAATAATTGTTCTATACTCGCAACTCATATGCTGCCCATTTCAATCACGACTCTTTTGGGAAAATGTATAGAAGCGCCTAACCTGTCTCCTCAAAGACGAACTAATCGCTGAGTTCTTCAGCTATGTATAGACGCGCCCATTCGTCCACAAACAACTTGCTGAATCATTCGGTGATTTGATCAGCGATTGTGTACAGGCGCCATAAAAAACTATTTATATATTAGACGACATAAATTGTTGATTTGTCAACGTCAAAGATGAGATTTATGAAAACAGTATGTTCTTAAGTTACTCAGTGCTATACTAACAAGCAAAATTAAATAACTATGTACAATATAAAACATTTTTTTTGGAAGTTACACTTTAAGTTCAATATTATTTGTATCCTAGTAAAGGGCATTGGTTCGAGATTCTTAGCTTGCGAGAGAGTTATTATTTTTTAAACACACACGAGAGCAGATATCGCAAAATTGCTCTGTAACATTGTTGGTGTAATGTATTCTTTCTAGTCAAACAGTGTAAAAATTTCGCTAATGTGTAAAGTAAAAATAAATGTTGTTAATAAATTAATTTGCTACCATCGTGTTGTATTTAATCTTCTTAAAATACGAGTACGTACTAAAAACAGAATAAATGGAATGCATGAGATTCGAAATAATCAACATCTACTCCAACTAGCTAGTGACATGTACCGCCACTGTAACACCAGGCAAGTTACGTAACTCGAATACACGTTTGTAATGAAGCGTGACTACTGGTCGTATTTGAAGTTGATGGCTTGTGCACCGATGGCTCCACGACATTTCTCTTGACGCCAGACAAAAATAATGAATATATGATTGTGGCGGCCGAGTCATACATCATGGCGAGAGCGGCTGTTGAGGATGGTGTCAGAGACGAGGCGGTGCCTAGCTGCGTCAGCACATCGACCCTCGTGGGAGAGCCCTGCCATCCAGCTACCAGAACTTTGGGGCCAGGAGAAGAGGGTAGCTGTGACGGGGAGGGGTGATATAAATGACCGCGTGGCGATGTGCGGCGCTGGCCCCCAGGGCTCACACCTCCTCACACTCACACATACTCGCCCTCCATCAACTGCGTCAACTGCACGCCAACCATCAGTACACATCACGACCCAGCAGAGCCTTCGGCCTGGAGGACTCTACTTTCCGTCCTAGAGCGCCTCTGTAGTCCCCCGTGTCCAGTAGAGTACTACGCCTTCAACTATTCTTCAATCCTTACAACCTCAACACACACAATACTTGTATTTGCGTAGTCAGCATTACTTGTTCTAGTCCTTTCTTACCAAATGGAGTAATATTTACAACAAATTTACTTTCTTAGATAAACACTATATTTACCTCAATGGTGAGGATACGAGCATGTTTGTGATATAACACAATGCATATGTTTCAGTTTATTCGAAACTGATTTTGTAAATTTGTTTAATATAATTTTGTAAGTTGGAACTTGCGAGGAGCAATTACACCCCCATAATCGTGACCATAATTGTTAATAAGTTAATCCACAACGCATATTATTTTATCGGGCGCGGATTTTAAAAATAATTTTTACGATGTTTAGAATTCACCTTCTTGTCCCATAAAAACTGACTACCAAATCTTTCCGACTTTCATGTCCGGAAAACTACCAATATACTTGAGTTTAACCTGATCGTACCAGATATTGAAATTGTACACAGAGACGCAGCAGAGCGCGTCGTCAACTGGTGCGTAATAACTGGTTTAAAAGTGCTTTCTGATTATTAGAGTTACGAAATTATGTAACAAGCAGAACATTACCTTAGTATATTAGATGATGCGCCACAAATTTTACAGTTGCGCTGTAAGTCATATCTTAAGCATCCCTTAGACAGCGAAATGAAGTAACAATTTCCAATCACAAACTATTCCATAAAAGATTTTCTCGACAACGTTATTACCAGTTAAATGAGTTTCATGAATGCAGCAGTGTGCGTCTCCTTGAATCCATGAAGACGTATTGCTCATATGTAACGGATAATGCAATATTGTATTGTTCCGAAGTTAAGAACAACACGCACAAACACGCACTCTTAGTAGAATATCCAGAATGCTTAGGAAGTATCGTCTTATTTGAGCTAGGCTTTGTGCGATATTATATGACACATCAGTTATTACAGGCCACAAATATATCTTTAAACGACCGAGTCTAGGCGACTGGAATCACTGACGTTCCTGGTTACCATTCTGTGCGCAAGTTGCTTTAAACAAAGGATAATATAATTTTTTT
This sequence comes from Medauroidea extradentata, assembly GCA_003012365.1. NCBI lineage: Eukaryota > Metazoa > Arthropoda > Insecta > Phasmatodea > Phasmatidae > Medauroidea > Medauroidea extradentata. Next base: position 2,265 of record PNEQ01094370.1, on the reverse strand, counting down.
AACAGTGGTCCTGTGGATGGGAAAATTTTTGTGATATCAATCAACGACGTTGATATGGGTACGTGTGTTACATATTGGCAAACAAATTTGCAACAGAAACATTATTAACATGCTTCAAAACACTACATATTGAAATTACATATATTCTATCCTTTAAGTTACGAATAACAAATTATACAGTGCATGTTACCAGGAATAATGAAAACGACCAAACTTAAAAACATTATTTGACAAAAGTTAAAAATACATTTTTTTTCTGTGGAGTAACTAATCCATATATTTAACGACATGGATTGTTTTCAGTAATCTTCAGGTAACTGAGGAAGCTGAAAATAAAAAAAAAATTCCTGCACCTCCGTGACTGTCGAAAATATTTTTTTTTAGATAAATCACCGTGTTTGTTTTCTCGTGTGTACGTTTTATAAGTAGGCTGTGTGTTACACGTCTGTAACGAAACATAGCATGTCACATTTTAATAATACATTGAACATTGTATTGAAAAGCGTCACTTCCCAGAAGAACTTATATGTGGTACTGTTCTAAAGCATCGCCGTGTGAATTTACAGTTGGCTACGAATATTACCTGGGAACTGGAACCTCCGAGCCACGCACGCTCATCTTCGTTATGATTAACGCCTTGTTAATTTTTTTATGCATTGCAAGTGTAATAAAGAGGAAGAAAGAATTTATCCGAAAACATGACGCGGTACTATCCTGAAATTTGTATCTTTACAACACCCAAAATGTCAAATGACTGTTTCACGTCATTAATACGGTATTTTCGCCTACGTGTGGAAGTGGCAGATTGAAAATAAATTGTACAATCTCAAATCGATAAATTTAGTACTAATCAAACTAGCTATGCACAGTGAGAATCCCCAAGCAGACGTGGTTGATGCGGTATGTGTACACAAACGTGTATTTTAAATGCACTAACACAGCCGCAACAATAAATACAGTAGGTGTAGTCGGCCTAATAATTTATTTTTTAATTTTTTTTGCAGATTTTATTGGCCGTTGTCGTAAACAATACATTACCATTCGAAAAATAATAGCGTTTTAGTATTAAACTAAATCGATGTTCGTCTAATATTTCGGTGCACATATTTAAGGTTAGGACTTTACTGACAAGTGCACACTAGAAATAGGGCCTTAAATACAGTATGATGTCATATTTATTTATTACCTTCTTATACTTTAGTAAAATGAGCACTAAATGGCAAACTGTTTGCCAGTTAACAGAAAGTGCTTAAGGTTACCCTGAGGCAGTATTATTTTGTGTTATTTTGCTGAGTATAATTTGAAATAAACGGCAAATAAATATTTATATGACGGTACGCATACTGCAGAAATTCGTAGACGTATTAAAGGACTTTGCACGATGTGAGAAAGAAATTCGTTACCGAAATTTTACTGAAAACTCAATGACATTCTGAACACGAGTTACAATTGCAAGTCCAAAAATGCTTGCAGAGCAGTGCCATAGTAAAGAAATTGCGTATCTTTGCTTAATTTCAGCTGAAACAGCTTCAACCTCCACCCTCACCAAAAATCCCACATATTTAGTTCCACGAATCGACAGGTGTCTCCCCTGGGGAAGGACGGCCATATCCGCTAAGCACCCAGCTCTCCATCCATCTAGACTCTGCCTCGAATGAAACGACGTTCTGATAGGCCTATTAATTTCATTTAATTGGAAACCGTAAATTCCCTTATTTCCTCTTTCCAACTTAGATAACGGCCGTGTGAGGCGAGAGTGGAAGACTAGAGAGGGAGGTAGAATTTATTGAGCACTCTTCCATATATCAGCGGTGTCCGCATGCAAACGAGCCGGCCGCATTGACTTGCAAACTAACGTAGATCCTTGTCGCCGGGGCCCAGTCGCCTCCGCAGGATGAACGACATTGGGGAACACAGCAGACTGCTTACGTGGCAACCGCGGTATGTTCGAGTCGCGGCCCGGAGCCGCACTACGCTAGCTAGTCCTGCATCCTTACTGAGGCACACATGAACTGGTAGTGTCTTACGTGTTTTGGTCGCATCCACAGGTTTACAGCGGCAACCACACTATAGGTGATTCGGAATAAAGTGAGCACTAAAAAAAGCCCTGATTAATTTCTATTTTCTGCCAGTTTATATCTTTCCGCTACATGTAAACATCAACATTGCCACGTGCTTTTATTTACATAGGCTTGTACAGTGTTTATATTTACGTTACAGTGCTCCGATAAATTTTATCTACAATATGTACTCATTAAATGCACG